>WOFM01001450.1:0-16729 GCA_011428145.1 Ericerus pela | reverse complement strand
ATAGATATAACTTCGTGAGATAAGTAATTCGTAATTCACTGTAGATACTTAAACATCGTTCTTGAATTCGACCTAGTGTCTCATTTTCAACTTTTGAAATAATTCTTAAAATATGGGGTCTGAGAATAGATTCACAGAAAATTCAGACTGATGTAGGTATTTAGGAATACATTCAGAAGCTCTCACTTTTTAGATCGAAAAGTAGCATCATAAATAAACAAGGATTGTTCATTAACAAGTAGAACTGATATGGTTGACAGTGTATCTTGAAGGAGAGCCAAAATTTTTATGTGGAAGGTCTATGCTGTATAGCGTAAACCAGCTTCTGTTGTATCCCTAATCCAATTCCTGAGGTTCGCTTTGGTCTCTTCATGCATATGTCGGCTGATCATTGGTTATTGATATGCATAAACTCATCCTTGCATTGGGTACTGAGTTCTCGATGCTTAAACTCTATTAAACAAAAGGTATTTGTTCAGCTAATATTTAACTTACGACAACTTGACTTTTCAAATTTCTGTGGACAATAAATTTTTTGGTATAGTTAAGTTATACTTTCTTTTTCATTATGTGGAGTTTTTGTATCATTCATCATTGTCACAGGAAAAATTTTTTGAAAAATTTTTCGTATTATAAACTAATTTAGTAAAAGCTTTTGATCAAACAAAATTTTTATGAAACTTTGACACTTTTTCAAAATTTTCAATTTGTTTTTTGTCAAGGGTGTGTAGTAGGTAGGTATTTAAAAAAAAAAAAAAAATATTTCCCGCTTGGGCCATTAGTTGGTTTTATTGTTAGTCTTCTCAATGAAGGAGCTAAAGAACTATTTATTGACAATTTAACATTTGCCGGCGCATCATTAATGCAATATAGATTCCAAATTTTTACTTGGAATAGAATGTTATACCTCAAACCTACACTGGAAATTAAATCGTAAAATCGATGGGAAAATATTTGTTGACGCAAAAAGTAAAAATAAGGATTGTATTAATTCGTATTAGCCATTTCTATTTTAGAAAATTTCATAATTTGAAACCAAATTGAGTTCTGTCGCCCATGCTGTATCTGCGAATGGGTTTCTATCGTGTTTTTGAAAAAGTAAATTATTTTTAAATTAAACTGAGGCAAGTATTTTTAACAAGAATCTATAATTTTCAGTATTTTTTCGAATTTTCTATCAAGCGATAAATTAATGGTCAACTTACGATTATTTTTTGTTTGTTCTATTATGAAGAGGTTACAAAATTTCGAAACATTTTAAAATATTAAAATAAAAGATAAATAGATTCGTGAATTTTTGTTATATTTTCACCTTCCTGGGTAACCTCAAATTGATTTAAACTTCGGGGTATAATAGGTGTAATTAATTTCAAACGAATTTAACTATGAGAATTAATTAAATAATTTTGTTTTATTTTGGGGTATTGCAGCTGGAACCTCGAGTCTTTTTACTTGTAGGCAACTAAATGTTGATTAAAATATACGTATTTCTTACCTGCGGTATCGAAATGCTAATTATCACAGTTTATTGAAATATCTTTTCTTGGCACCGTTTTGTATCTAAAAAATGGAGGAAAGTGAGCAATTTCTCAACAAGCGCGATGTTTGTAAGCCCGAGTTGTAAGTGAATGAAGTAATTGTACCGGTTCATAAATTTCTCAGTCTGACTGAGTTGCGTGTAATATTTTTTGAAACGAGTGTAAAGAATGCTATATTTGAGCCAGGGGCAATAAAGCCTGAGGATTTATGGGTAGAATCCATATTATGGCAGAGCGACTTTTGAAGAGAAAAAATGGAATTAATTTTTTAAATAAAAGAAAATAAGACATTTAAGAGGGTGTAGGAAACTGAGGAACCAATTAGGCGTAAGAAAAAAAAATTGGGGCGTGGAAAAGAATAAGCATAGAAAAATTAAGGCATGAGAAAAAGAAATTGAGGAATGAGAAAAGAAAGAGTTCTGAAATTGGCCTTTTTTTATCACGCCATACCTGCCTCAATAATATAGCATTCCGTACACATGTTGCAAAAATGAATATTTTCCTAATTTGCACAGTTTTATCACAAACATTCTTCACGTAGACCACATATGTTTTTGGTACTCGGAGTTTAATTTCTCGCAGTTATTTTTTTCTTGAATGAATGAAGATTTTTTTGTTAGAAAACAAAGTACCTCTTCCTGAAATCAGAGAAATTAATTATAGTTACGGAAATATTTCCTATAATAATAACATGATTCGCACAGAGGTTCCTTCAAAAATTTCATCATTGATGATTTTGAAAATATTCATGGAACTGTTAGAAATTTTCAATGATATTTCAGTTTTTAAACTTAAAATATATTCGTCGTATGAAGAGAATTTGATATTAGAGTTTAAATTTCCAGTAGGTAATTGTTTTTTTTTTAAACGTCGAAATTGAATCTTTTTTTAAGATTTTGAAAGATCATAGATTACTGGTATAACATTTAATCAAGAGGGGATCAGGGTAATGGATTAATTTGTTGTGAAAATTATTTTTAATTTTCAAAAAGAATATAACATTTCTTACCCTATTCTATATTCTCAGCTGCAGATTATCAAATGAAGTTGTAACTGAAACATAATTCTGCTGAATTTGAATGAAATAGGAAATGGCGAGTCTGCGTGGCGTAGTGATTAGGTGCTCCGTTTTGTAATCGAAAGGTGAGTTCGGACTGGCCGCCGTCACATTTCGAACTCAAAATGGCGTCATATTCGGTTCGGTTGATTGGTATTCCAATATATGCGATTGAAAAATTTATGCTGGCAGGTAGACGGCCATTTTGCCACCGGATCCCGACTATCTCTCGTCCTCATTCCTACAATAAATAATAGATCTTCCAGACCCAGGGTATAATTACTACAGTATTCAGAGGCCGATGACAAAAAAAAAAAAAAATTGAAGTACCTAATTGAACTTGTGTGGGAACTTACACACATAATAATATAGGTACCTACGTCATACTACAGATAGAAAATATGTAAAAAATGTGGTTACGATGAATAATATACGAGAAAACAGCAATATGTATATAAATTAATTTTTATTGTAATGAAAATACATAAAAATATTAACGATAAAAGCCTTATTACAATTTTAAAAATGTGAAATATAGTAACATAAACATTAACATAAGAGAAGAGAGAAAAAAATTATAAATGTTATGAACGAATACACAATGTATTTCTATTGCAGGAAAAAAATTCTGGATCAATTATTCTGAATATAAAAAGTTAGCAGCGAAATTACGTTCGGAAGAAAAATAAAGGTAGGTACCGTACATATCCTGTGGGTACCATTGTATATATTCAAAATTCGTCTTTTGAAAAACGGATATTTCAATAATGTATGAACTATATAAAGAGACATAAATAATTATGTTTCGTTTGATTTAAAATATATACACATACAACCGACACTTTACATTTTTTTTCATTCGGCATTGAACGCGTTAATCACAAAAATAATTTATAGCAATCATCGTTTCTTTTTCCTTAAATATATGAGAAAAAAAAAGAACAAAAACAAAAAAAGAAAGAAAAATTTTCTTCTACATAATCAGGCATTTTCCTTTTTCAGCCCATGGATTATTCTTCTTGTCTGGAGCGTGAATTAAGGGATCCGTTTTTTCGTTCTCCTCCACAAACTCTCTCATCCTAAACGAAACAGAAAAAAAAAAATACAACTACATTAATACAGTGAACAAATAGTTTATTGATATTGTATGTTGAAGATTCTAAAATATTAACATTATTAAACATTGAGAAATAAAATAGAACAGGGGGACTCAAAGAAAATTTCTGTTGTTGAGTAAAAACGAGGAGGGGCGAACAAAACCAAGAAAGAAGAAAATCCGATTTTCTTTCCATATTAAATTCCCTACTATGATAAAAAATTTTCAATTGTGGTACAAAAACTGAAGAAATAAAATTCATAATTCATCAGTGAACCAGTAATGCAGGATGGAGGGCTCACCTAAGAAATAATCTTGATTTGTTAAACTTTGATTCTTTGGCTTTAGAAATAATGTCTGGCGTATTCAACTTAAACACAGCAGAAAAAATTTATAATGAATTTTAGCTTTTGGTACCAAAAGTATGGTTAGGTTGTCATGGCTCCGCCCACAGGGTCCACCGCATAAGCCTGTGCGCTGGATCCCTACTACACTCCTAACAGAGCTACGTGGGGATACTGGTGTTGAGGCAAGGAAGTTGTGAGTTACAAGGCGTGTGATGCAGGTGTGTGACTCCATCCAACTTTATACAGTCTGTTGGACCTTAAATCACTTAATTATAAGCTTCTACTCACTACATAGGTTGCCAAGAAAAAAATATTAGGTCCCAATGCTAGGTATTTCCATGAAATGAATTTTAATAAGATTAAGAAAAAAAATAGTGTAGCAATGTTTCGCTAAAAAACTCAGTTTTCTCGATATTTATGGATATTGTAATGGCCAAAAGAGGTGGTAATGTACCTAATTAGAATCACTTTCAGTGTCACACCATACACGAAATATCACGTACTTTAAAAGCAGTAATACTTCTAGAATAGATTTAAGTTTGTCATCCACAGACTATTGTGGAACTTAACATTTGATAGAGACTCAATAATATTTTAAAACAAACGAGTGAGTTTACACATTTAATAAAATAATAATTCGTACATCACAGTACATAAACATACGTTAATATTTATACATATACAATCACAATTCAACAAGCAAGACTATTTGTTCACTAGAGACTTCTACTAGAGAGGTTCCAGGTACTTAGAAGTAGCTGTCGAGGAACTGTGTCTTATTCCACTGAATCGAGGGATTATATACTCGTTCAGGGTATGAAAACGTACGTGTTGGTTAGGTAAAGTGAGGTAGGGTGTTGTTATTATAGGGTTGTGCTGACTCGTCGAGTACTCAAGGGGCAGGCATAATTAGGTCATGAATATACAGAAAGTATATCTATATTCATAAAATCAAATACGGGTAATTTAGTGGTTGTTTATAAAGAGTTATAGGAAGATTATTGTTGATAAATATCTACGTTTTTGGTATTCGAAAATGTGGGATAAAATTCGCCTAAAAATGTTCTTGCCAGTTGTACGTATGCCTTGTATGCCGGTTTACTTTTTTTTTTCCGCAAAATCTGAGGGGGTAAGCCTCAAAGCCTTCCTATTTAACCTATGATATTATGTATTGAAAAAATCTATCACGATTTTCTAAAGGTAGGTACACATTTTAAGCGGATATGAGTGCCACCAATTTTTCATTCTCGTATATCATCTGTTTTTTCAGATATCTCCAAACAAAATTTACGACGAATATTTGGAATGATAGGGCTTAGCTTTATTGTTATAGAATAAAAAGAATAAATGGGTAGTAATTTTGCTCTTATTGATACTTTCGTTGTTTCCCGCCTTTTCCCGAATTTTTGATTTTTTTTCGTTTTTCTATAGAAAGAAAAAAAAATCAAAAACTCGTTTCATATTTGGTTAACTTTTTTTTTAATTTTTTTTTCTCAGTTTCTTTTGCTGAAGTTTAAAAATGAGTGCCTACCTAATAATAAAGAATTGAGGTTGGTGAAAAACTTTTACGATTTCTTGTTCTTATCGCACATACAATCTTTTCACCCTTAGCCATGAGCACAAAATATAGAATTTGACTTTTTTTTTTTTTTTTTACTGTAGAATTTCTAATGCTTTTACAATAATTGAGTAGAGAAAACTTCGTTATGGTTATACCTACCTATCGAATCTGTATTATTTTTATTTATTTATTTTTTCCTTTCATGAAATTTTACTTTTCTAGTTTTTCTCTTTTTCTTTTTTTCACCTTTCTTAATTATGTTTCGAAAAAGTAGATGAATGATCGCTACCTGTATGAAGTTTAAAAAGTTTAAAAAGTTAGATTTTTTTTTTTACGGTCCCAGTGTGTTTTACGGAGAGTAGCTGCACCTATCAGGACACCTTAATTATACCTGTAGTTTTGAAAATGGTATAATAAACACTATCAAATTCAAAATTCAAACTAAACACGATAATAGAAAATTATCGACTATTTACCTATGATATGTCCCTACATATAGGATATGTTCGAACGCAAAAATATTACATTATCAATAACAATCCTTCTATTACCTAACCAAAAAATCACCTTACTACCTACCTACCACATTTTAATTTCTTATATTCGTGTTTAAAATTTCATATTTCGAGTAGTAGCGCACAGCAGTTGTCTACGAATAATATAATTAATTAAAACCTTTGCGTGCTGTTTGAACAGACCCAACAATCGTTATGTGTTTGTGTACACGAATGCCGCGTACTCTAAAAAGGTTGAGCTAAAATATTCGTTCAGGTTGCTAATAGCGAAATTTAGTGAAAAGGAAACGAGGAAATTGAATATACAATTATGGCAGACCTATAGGTACCTGATTGAATATCGCAGCCATAAACTAAAATGAACGAAATTTTTAATACACGTATTAAATCGTATGTTTTTCATAGCCATTTCACCAATCTGAAATATCTATGAGTGATTTCAGGAATGAGGATTCTATGATTTGCATAAATATAGGTATCTACCTATACTAGGTATATAAGTGCTGAGCTCCTCTCAATTCAACTATACGTAATTATTTGTAAGGTAGGCATCGTACCAGACCAGTGGCGTAGTCAGGATTTTCTTAAAGAGGGGGAATTTATTAGAAAAAATTTTTACCCTTTTCCCTCACTATCGGCGGTGAATTTCAGGAACTTATTTTCATGGAGGCGGAGGGACTACAGGCGGACTTTGGTCAACCATCTGAGTTAACCAAAAAATTTAAACTAAAAAATGTTGACCTTTACCTTCCAAGCCAAGGCCGTATAACGGATTTCTTTCGCAGGGTGGGGGAAGGAGAATCTATAAATTGAAAACTTCGCGAGCGGAGCGAATGAAAAAAAAAATTTTTGCCCAACTTTGTTATATAGGTTTCTGATTTTCATGTCAATCTTCATTATTTATCATTAAATTAAAAACTTTAAAGGTCTCACTCTGTGAAAAAAACGTCCGGATTTCTGTCCCCATTTATTTTTCATTAGAGGGCTGAAAATTAGTATGAGGGTACAACAGTATCACTTCTAGATATGTTTTTTTTTTAATTTCTGAAAATGTAAAAAAGGCAGCAGTTGCATAAAAGATATGCGTTTGATTTTGTAAACAAAGTCAACATTCACCTCTTACCACTCTCCACTCAGAAGCATGGTCGAGGCCTAAGTTTGAGATCAAGTTTGGTTGGAATCCTGAACAAACAGTAGGTACCAAAAGAAAGAAAAGACAAATGTTGACACATTTATTCGATGAGATATATTAGAATAGGAAACTGAGTAATATACGTTTAGAAAATATGCCAGTATCACAAGAAAAATATACGTCTGTTTAATTATACCTATACCATCAATAAACTCTTATGGAAAATACAAAAAAATGCACACATCAAAGAAAGTAAATACTTATTATGACACAAGTGTGTAAAGTCGCAACTACCTACGTCACACGAGTGTAACATACTATATTTTGCAAGATCTCTTCCCTTCATACAAAAAAATTCACCAATGAAAAAATGTATTTGAAAATGTATTTAATAACAATACAATAAAAATACAAGTTCATGTTAGAAACGCATTTTTAAAAGGTAAGCTTTTATTTTAATTTTTTTTGGCTTTAGCATCATGCGAAATAAATATTATTTTGTTTCGGATGGTTAGCAGCTGTATTGGTATATTTTAAAATCGCAGTAGTGAGTAGAATAAAAACTTATAAAAAAGGAAAATATTCCTTTTATTTGCGTTTTTTTTGTTCGTCTGTTTTCGAGTAGCGAAGAATGATTTAACCTTTGATGAAATGCAGATTAGAGTAAATTTTATCTTCTTTTCAACAGTAAGTATCAACCTCAGATTTCTACCTGAAAAAGTTTCTGAGGAATTATTAACTGGAAGAAAAGAGGTTTCCAGATTCCAAAAATGGAAAACTTTCCAATTATTTGCGGTTTTTTCATTCGTTTATTTTCACTCAGCTGAAGATGATTAAGAAATTAGATGAAAATTAAATTCGAGAAAATTTTCTCTTTTTTCCTGAAATGTTAACTACAGCTCTCCAGCTCTCTATCTCAAATAGTGGCTGAGGAATCATTGTGTGAATGAGGAGATGTTTCTAGGTTCCAAAAACCGACCAATTTTATATTACCTAATTATATTTTTTTCGTTTGTTTATTTTCAAACAGCTAAAAATGTAATTAAAAAATTATATGGAAATTTTGTATATTTTCATCCTACACCAACCTTAGCTCGTTAGCTTGAATAGAGGCTGAGGAATCATTTGAAATGTTGTGTTCAGTTGAAGTGGAAACTTGACGATCAGTTTTCCACAAAATCCAGGGGTGCAGCATAATGTTCGATAAGACATAGTGCGCATGCGCATACAAGACTGATTTAATAACCTTCGCAAGTACCAAGCTGCGCATGCGCAAAATTTTACTTTTCGACATTGGGGTAAAATTTTCCACTTTATGTACAGTTAATACGCACGAAATAGTCCGTTTTTGGGTTCGGTGTTGCAAAAAGAAAATTTTTGGAAGTTTCAGGGTGGTGCGTAAATAGTCTTCAAGAATGCGAAAAGTGAGAGAAAAAAGTGAAATAAACAAGCGAGAAAACTAAGTATAAAAAATTGTATAAAAATTGTATACGATTTAATTTTAAAGTTTTTGCCAATAATTTTATTCGTATATTTAAGAACAAAGATGTGTCGGTGTAATATACGTGTAACATAATGAATAGTAGTCTTATCGTTTATCTCCTCGCACATACAATACACATTACCCACCAACATAGTTTTTTCGTCATATCAATGTATGTTTAGATATTTTCTTAATATAGTTATCGTTTTGGCGTTTGAAGAGTACATCGGTGTTACATTTTTTACCTCTCATTCATCTCGAATTTAAAACAAAATAGTAGGTATCATAGGCGTGTAAGTTTCAGCATAATACGTATAATACTTTTATTCAGGAAAATTAATATTTTTTATTTTGGAGTTAGAGGAACCTAAAGTAATTTACGATATTTAAATTTTAAGAATTAATATTTTTGGGACTGATTTAATAATATTGTTTTATCATTTGGCGGGGTTTTAGAGACCATAGGTATACGTATCTTATGCATAAGACTCGTCAATTTTTATCGACTTAAATCATTATTGTGATTTTACTAATAATTGTAAAAAGGTATTTTCGATCAGAATTTCGCATCTCAGTACCTATTGCTTTTGATCACCAGCAGCCCGTAATTCTATTAACAAAAAAATATTGAAACTGAGAACTATATATTTAGTCAAAATCAATTAATTTTGTTAAATCAACGTTCATTTTTCAGATCACCTGCAGCAATACGTCTCAAGGATAAGTAGACTTGCTTAATTTCAGGCACATATCTAGAGACTTGTAGGTATTTTTAATCAAAAACCACCGCATTTCCCGTAAGTTCAATATTCTACGTTAAAAATTAGTAACCTATTTTACCCAAAATCTGTAAAATCAATTTTTTTTACTTTTTTATTTTTGGAAAAAACCACACGGATTGTTCGAAAGAAAACTGTCCTATTTTATTAAATCCATTTGACAAGGAAGGTTTCATCGAGTGTAAACAGAAGAAAAAAAGAGAGAAATCTTATCGACTCTTTCACCGAAAAGAAAATATTTGTTTTGATTCCGCCGAAGTTGTTATAGTAGAGTATATTCGTATTTAAGCTGGATTTTTTGTATTTCGATGTTTTCTTATTTTGAAAAAAACAGGCAGAGAGGGTTGCACAAATGGAGAAGACGAAAAAGGATTAAAAAAACAGGATGACGAGAAATGGAAAGTTTTGCAGGATTTTCAATCGAGAACTGCCAGATGCGGTTTAATTAATTGATTTTTTTTCGTCTTTCTTTCATTTTTTTACTTTTTGTTTCTATTTTACAAGATCTGTGGCTGTATAGACGGGATGCTGCTGAAACCATTCCATGTTTGCTAGTTGGAATAAAAAATTGAATGTTTTTCGTTTCGAATTTAATTTACAAAAGAGTAAAGTAGGGCGCGAGAAGGTTCGTAAATCAATTCACAAAATACCGTTTTATCGTTTTAACTTTTTCCCATTTACTTGAAAGTTATTTTCCATTCCGACATAATTGTTTCACGGTTTCAAAGGCGAATAAATTTATGAACTTAATAACAGATGAAAAGTTGGTAGGTAATAATTTTTCAATTAGATTAAATATAGGTACTTGCTTGAATAATTTACACTTTTATCCTGAAATGTTGAAGGGAAAAAACGAGACTATTGAATTTTTTTGCGGGAAAATTATTCGACAATCATCTAATTGTTGAGGAAATCATCGCTTATAGTCGGAAAAAATTGTGTTACTATAGGAATTTTAATAATTTGTTGATACTGGTCATTACTGCCTTCGTTTATAGAAAAATTTTACAAAAATACAATGCAGTTTTATCTTCTGTACCTATTTATCAATAATAATTTATTATTATTAGGTTTTATTATTAATTGATTCTAATTGCTTTTTTTTTTATTTTATTCAATTACTTTAAATTTTTATGAGAATTTAAGGCTAAATGATGTTGCAATTAGGTCCTACCGATTTTTCGAATTGTGTGCACTATCAAAGTGTATAAAAAATGAAAATTTGGAGCTAAAAATTCCCGACAGCAGAGTGCTGAAGTATTTTGATTAAATTTTTCGATCTGAACACAAATTGATACAGATGATGGTTATTTTTGCTAAAGAGTTGGTTGGATCAGAATCAAGTGTTTTCAGTTTTAATGACGAATTAAAAAATTTTTTTAATTCATTCAGTGATAGGAGGGAATATACATTAGTTCAATCAAATATTGATAGTTTTTATTTTTTTTTATTTTACTTCAGCTCATCATTGCTATCGAGTTATTTATTGCATTTTTCAGTTTTTAACAATGTTCAACGGACCACTCACTTCGAGAAAATTATCCAACATTTCATTCATTACACTGTGCATAGAATGATTGCATAATTTCCTGCATTAAGTACTTCATTCAAATGATGATCCTTTGGACAAATTCTAATTCATGTTTATTTCTGTTAATAAGCATAAATAATCACTTATTTTATTGAAGAGATACCCTCATAAAATTTATTTGGCATTTCGTATGTTTTGATGTTATATAATATAGGGTGTCCGATGAAATGTGGACAATATTTCGCAGATAAGTTGTAAATGACCAGAGAAATTAAAGAAAAAATCCTTTTGAAAAACAGGTTATGCAACTTTTTTCATATAATTGAATTAATGCAAATGGGAACGTTAAAAACGACAATGACAATTTGATTCTCTACTCGGTATGCAATTACTTATACACAAGTGTATAAAATATTGCGTAACTTTCTTTTTGAAGTGATATTTGAAAAAATAGCATTTTGAATCTTCAAAACCTATAACAGGTTGATATACAATGTGGAACAGTTGAAATTTTTTTTTTTAATTGTTTGAAAATAAAAATGTTTACAGCTCCTTCACTATGAAGCTTGGAGAAAAGGATAAATTATCATTTTTCTCACATACTATTTACCAGAAAAATATTGCAGGCATTTCACTATACACATTGTATAGTATGTAGAAAAGTTACGGTTTTTTCAGATCTCACACTTCGCTTCATGTTTTGCTATCAAGTAGCTCTAAACTAGTGGTCTTCAACATTTTTGTAGTCACGGGCCGACATACATTTTTGGAGAAGGCAGATGAGCCACATTATCACAAGCTTTTAATTTGAATTTAGAAACAATGAAGGTTTCAAGTATTCTTGTCCAGTCATGTTTCAGAAACTGATTTTTCTTCTGTTTGTAAATACTTTCATGCAGGGCTGGCAAATCGGGGGGTACAAAGGTGTAACTGCACCCCCTGGAAAAATTGATAAAAGAGGGAAAAAAACATGAAAAGTGCAATTCGATAGTCGATAAAACATTCGTCAATCGTCACCGCTGTAATTTATAGGAGAAGAAAGTTACGATGTTGGAGATTTTTTGTAAAAGTGGGAGGGGTTTCACATTCATCAGAACTTTTGCAGCCTCGAATCCAATTCCTCGCATAACTTTCATTTACATTCACTCAATTCGAACAAAGCTAATCCGATAGAGAAATATTTTCAAATCAAAGAGCGAAGAAAACTTTTTCTTTTTCTCCAAATCTTTTCTTCCTCTTCTTATGGTCTTTAGTATTTATAAACAATTTTACTTTAGAGTTGCAATAATTTAATTCTCGCAGATGTCACTAAACGGCTGAAAATCAAAATAAACAACCCAACCTCATAAAAAAAAAGCGCAGTGAAATTGTACACAATGTGCGACAAAAAGTAATTAATAAACTTGAGAAAACGTTTTCGTGTAGCCTCGCAATGGTAAAACGAGGACTGAATGCGAAAATCTTTTTTATGCGACAGATTTGGTGGTGCAAAATCCTTGGTAAAAGTGTGCAAGGGGTAAACAAATTGAAATATGATTTATGAAATTTCGTCGTCTTTTGCCTACTTCTTTTATTATTATTATTATTATTTTTTTTTTTATTTCTTTTCACTTTTCTTTTTTCTTTATCTCTCTTTCTTACTTTCTTTCTTTTTTACATTTTTTTAACATCGACGAAGAGAAAGAAATATTCTTTTCACGAACATTTATAAACTTTTTTCTCTTTATTTCTTTCCCCTCTTTGTTTTGCCTGCGAGAAAAAACTTTTATTCAAACTTACAAGAATTGTTTTGAGGCAACTAAATGGTGGAATGGGTTGAGGTTATAGTTCCGGCCGGGAAGAAAAAAGAATAGAAAAAAAATTCGATATCTTGATTCGATAATGCACTTAAGGCAATTAATTTTTTATATGGAATGAAAAGAAAACATTGTGGGTTAGTCTGCGAAAGGAGTGGAAAAGAAAAAAAGGAATCGGTAATTTGGTTTTTCGTCCCAACCAGGAATGACTTTGTCTGCGTGACGAAGTCGAGGAAATTAATATTTTTCAATTCTTACAATGAAGTCGTTCAAATCGCATTTTTCGTACGAGTGTCTACTATTGTGGGAGAGTGTTGTATTCAAAGAAAGAAGACAGGGGTTACTGGGTAAATGGTTACTCGATCAAGCTAAATAGAAGCTAAATTTGTGAAAAAATTAGTATTTTATTCGAATAGTTAGCAAATCGCGAGTCGATTATCCCGAGTGACTATCTAGTTGAGCTGTTATGATATTTTTTTCAACAAATCCACTAAAAGAGATTATTATTTATTCGATTAAATATGTTATCTCTTTTAATTAACAAATTTTGTCGACACGCAATTAAGGAAGGGTGAATTATTTTGTTTGTAGGCATCATCGTGTAAAACAGCATTTTTTCATGCTGACATTGCGTGTCTACGTGTAAACGGTGCCATAAAGAAATTAAAGAAAAAGTTTACACGATTTGCATTTCTTGCTCAGTAGAGGATACATTGGAAATTATTTTTGTACTTAATTGACATAAATTTGTATGTTTAAAAATTTCTTCTAGTATAAAATTTTCGGTAAATGACAAAGTCACCTCCTTCAGGCCATCTGCTTCATTAATTTAATTTTAGAGGTCAAAATTGAAATCAGAAAATAAACAAACATACATATTTATACATCACACCCCCAATTTCATCCACATATAATATTTACATTGAAACGCCTCGTTTCAGCCCCCATGCCCCTCCACTACATCGAATTCAGATTTTGAGGTCAAAATTGAAATCAGCGTATCAGAAAACACGCATATCGATATCACACCCATTATTTCATCCATATTTACCATTGACCTTGAAACCCTATGTTTCATCCCCCTACACCCCTGCGCTACATCAAACTAAAATTTTGACGTTAAAATCAAAATCAGCAAATCAGAAAACATACATATTCATACATCACAACACTCATTTCTTCCATATTTACCATCAATAGAAACTATATTTTCTGATGCAGTGGTGCTAGAATAGTCAAAAAAAGAAACAAATAATACATACCGCGAATACAGTAAACTATAAACAACCTGGATTTAAATTAGTAAGAAATTTAGCCTAAGTGGTTTTGGTAGTAACCCAAAATGGTTAAAGGAATTATAAGTAACTCATAAAAATTAAAATTTTTAGCAATGTGCTAGTCATTATTTATAGGATTGGAAGATTCGTTAAAATTTTTGACATATGTAAATTACTATATCCACTTTTTGGTGAATGAATGTCGTTTATTTCTTTCTAGAAGAAAATGATAATATGGTTGAAATTGGGTACAACAAATTCCAAGCAAATGTGAAATTAGTTTGTTGTACTTAACAGGAGTTTGTTATATAATGGATGTGGGAATTAGACTACTTGTTAGAGGTTAAAGGCTCCGGCTCTTGACCACAGTTGTCATCATAAGTTGACTAATTTTGTGCACTGCATGTTAAACACATTGTATATTTGTTTGTATGTACTTACAAAACTATGCAAGTATGATGCAACATCCAGACCATGACAAATTGATAGATTACATCTCAGATGATGTCACAATCCAGCTTATCAGTACATGTGCCATATTTTCCCCATAGCTATGGCAACGATAAAATACGTCACAATTAGTTATCAAACACATGCATGTATTCATTACATATGTGTCTATGTGTGGGTGTAAGCCAACATAAAAGCTCACAAAATTGGCTACAAAATGCCAGTGTTTGCCAAGGTAAGACTCCCCTATATATTGTGTATGATTTGTGGTGAACACGCAAAACTGCAGAAAATCTGTTGTTGGAATTTCTTCCACGATGTTAGGTATTCTGCAATGTATTTATGGCTTATAAAATAATGCAACAATACATTAAAGGACACAAAGACATAGAGGTGGTTCTAGACAAAAGGCAAAGTGGGCTACTACCTTCACGACAAAATTTATAAGGGTCTTAAAATGGTTCGCATCATCTTTTAAAAGGTACAAAATTTTACATTTGTGCTTATCAGAGGGGTGACATCATGTACTAGTAAACAAAAACTGTGAAGCGCCTATAGGTGGAGTATGAGATATTGAATGTCCTGTTAATTTTTTTCAATGTTTGGTATTCTGCAAGACTCACTAAAACAAGAAATGGTTTACACAGTATTGCTCTTTGCCTGTTGGAAGAAAGAAGGTGTACTTAAGTGTACTTCAATTATCTTAAAAATTGGCTAAAATTGCAAGGTTTCTACAATTTATTTAGCTCTACATACAAACTCTTCAATATTGACTTTAAAATTCAAACTTTACACATAGCTTGCTTCGTTACTGTCTTACCTATACTTACACCTATATTAACAGTTTGTATTTTTTTATGTTCTCATTTTATTTTTATTAATAAATAAATTTGTTTGAGAGTTGATTTTTCTGTTGCCTATGTTACTGCTAATTTAGAACTTCCTTAAAATATTTTGAAGGATGGGTGCTAAATTTGGTACCTATCTGCAGCCAAAGTATCGATCACTTCTGTAGCCAGTGTTTGTTGTATTGATTTCTACTGTATTTTAAATTCCTAATCAGGCTCTTATATTATTTTTTTTTTTTCAACTTCGTTTTTGTTATCCATGTGATTATTTCTCTGATGTAATAGTAGCGACATGTTTCTTTGTGTTCTTTTATGCTACAAACACTGTGTCAAATCTTTTCCAGGATGGAATTTTTTGGGGTTTTTGGAGTTTTTTTTTTTAAATATAAAAGTGTTTTTTAAATTTTGCTTTTAACCTAAACTCATTAGTCGCTTTTATTCAAGTTGCACGTTGATTTTGTTAGTTTGGTTTCAAATATCTGTAGGTTTTAGTGGTGCAATTGGGTACTGTTGTGCAATACAAAACACATGTAATTTTGTAGAATATTTTTCTGGGACATACAGCTAAAGAGATGTCCAATGCTCCATATGAGCTGTTGTTTAAAATATGTCAAAGTTAGAAAAGAAACAATTTAACTTGTACATTCTGCGCATCCAAAGCTGCGCTACAGACATCTCTATAACAACACACACACACACACACACACAACCACCACACAACACATACTGACGAAATAACACAACAGCAGACCTGAGATGCACATGTACCAACAGCGGACCTAAATTTCAGCCAAAACTAAAGGGGTTAGACACTTTTTTTTTTTTTTAATCCAATATTCATTTCCAATTAAAAAAAGCCGCTGACTTCAATTTAGTGGCAAATCATAAATGGGGAAGTATGTATTCACACATGCCAACAGCAGACCTTGTGTGTTTACCTTATTTTCTCACAATATTGCCATTAGCGGACCTAAAGTGTGTATTGTAGGATTTTTACAGAACAAGAGCAGACATTTATACACAGGGAAATTTAGGGCCACTCATAGCATACAGAACAAGAGCAGACATTTTCAAGATGTTGCCAAATAGCCTATTATAATTCATGAATGTTTTCATTGAATAGTAACAGCTAATGGAAATGTGTCTCTATTCTAGCTATAGTTATTACCTGCTATTTGGGTAAACCACACAATACAAATTTATTTTTGCTTTCTGATTTTTTTTTCTTTAGAAGTGAAACTTCTTATTTGGTAGGCTAGGTCAATAGTTATTACCTACCTTTATACTGAGTCTGGACTTTAGTGTGATGAATAATTTTT
>WOFM01001449.1:0-26478 GCA_011428145.1 Ericerus pela | reverse complement strand
TACAACCATAACTCTCATTTGTGTGTGTTATATAATGTATGCATTGCGCCACGCAACAACTACACCATTTTAGGTTTACACATCAATCCTTCATGAGTATGCTTTAGCGGAACTCACGCCTTTTTTTTTTTTGTGAGAGGCAATAAAGAATGACAATATTTTTTTAAAATCATAGATTCCCCTCCCCCGAGACATTATTATTATTATAATCATTAGTATGAGACTTTTTTTTGTTGCTTATCATTAATTCTCGATACAGAAATTGAAATTAATTTTATTTTTTTTTACATTATTAGATGTCCAGCATTGGAGGGCGCAAGTAATTACAAAAAAGTAGGACTACATGTTTATTTAATTTTGAAAATTGAATTAATTTTGCGACGCTTCAGCAAAATAACCGTGAATCCTATAAAAAAAATTATGGGTTCGAAACGATCTAAAATTGATTATTCGTTAATTTGTTAAATAAGTATTTTTTAGAAAAAGTGCACTGGAACAGAGATATATCCGAAAAATCATTTTTTAAAACTGCAGTTTTAAGGTTTTATTTAGATTCCCGCGAAAAATTTAGGGTGCAAAATACAACCTCGAAAACTACTTCCCAAGACCTATTAATGGCGCTAATTTCCAAAATTTTTTCAAAACTTTCTCAAAAACCAAAGTTTTAAACACGTACCGTATTTCCTGGAATACTATATCTTCATGATTTGTTTATATATTTTAATCTCAAATTAAATGTTGGTTCTTATTTTTCGACACAACCATACGCTCAAAACACCTCCTTTTCCTCCTAATGTAAATAAAACTTCAAAAACCGATTGAAAATAAATAATATAATCCTTACTCTCCTAATGCCAAATTTCATTCGATTTTTGTCAATTTTTAGGGAAATTAGATCAGATTTTTGATTTCCCTGCCCCTTGGGGAGCTTGTAACTCTACAAAGAAGCATTTCTAAACATTTGGCAAAAGCAATTTTTTCGTTTTTTCAACCTCAAAAGTCGAGCCTAGAACTTATACTGCTTGACTTCCGGACACCTTGTATAATTTTGATGATTTTCGTAACAAACTTTATTCGACTGATCGGGCGAATAAAGGTATGATGAAATTCCAAATACTTTCACGTGCCCACCTTTCCAATAGGGTAATAAAATCACGCAACGCACGCTGGAAACGTGAAAATTTCAAACAAAGAATTATGCATCGACGAAAATAGGCTCAAAACGTTCGTGAAAGTGAACGAATCATTCGTTATAGTTTAATGTTTATTGCGTGCATTTACCTTTTGTTTTTCCTCTTCCCTCTCATTCTACTCGATTAATAACTGTGGGAAATTAGCTAATTAATGCGGGCTTTTGTCATTTTCAGTCGTGTTATAGTTACAGAAAAAAAAAAAAATGTAAATTCGTTCAAAGATCATACCGATTTGATTTACTGCAACGTTTGTTTTTCCATATCTATACATTTAATGCACCCTCATAATTCATGTAAAAGTAAAAGCAAGGAGGAAGAGTGAAAAAAAAGATATTAATTTAAAAAATAAAATAAAAAAAGTATAAATTCTGCGACACACCTACCGCAAAAGAGAACATATTTTTAGTTCGTTCGAATATAAAACGAGTTTTACACAACTCTCTCACACAAACAAAAATTCACCATTTGGCCTAATAATTTTCCTGTCTGGAAATTGTTTTTTTTTCTCTCATTTTTGTTCTTTCCTTTGCGATGGGATGGGAACATTATTTAAATCACAAATTAAGCTCTCCATTTCTTCTAATTTTTTTGCATTTAAGTTATTCATTATTTTTTTTCTTTTTCTTTTTTCCACGGCGTATGCTGAGGAAAACAAAAAGACGATCGCGTGAATGCACAATATTATTTTATCAAGTAGGTGGTAATTTTTGGCATACAAATTCAAAAAAATTACCTAATGTTTTTTTCGTGTTTGCTCTGTAAAATGACCAGGAAGATGCAGTTAAAGTGCAGAATAAAAAAATTAATGCAAAAAGTAGATTTGTTTATAAGTTACATATTAATACTGAGTAGGGCTGCGGAAAATACCATTAAATAATTACGAGAAACTGTCTACCAATTGTGGCCGAATTTTTATACGATCGATCGAAGAGAGATCGATTTTTTTCGGCAGTAAGTAATTAAAATATTAATAAATAATAACGAATGACCGTTTTACTTTGATAAAAAAGGTCATTGTTCACCGCATCAATTGTCAAGATTTATAAAAATACCTACCAGCAAAATTCGTTATAATAAGCCGAGAATGCGGTCTGTGCTGCCATAATAAGGAAACGCGTCGTAAAAGACGTAAATGTGAATATTTCATTGTTCTGTGATTGACTAACCCAATTATAACATTACCAACATAGTATGGTGTAATTAATTTTGCACATAAATTCCACGTTGTTACCATCGTATTGATACATAAAATATTATTGAACTGCTACTTACGAACATCTGAAACGGGCTTTGAATGGTTTTGGTAAAAATTATTGCATTTTCTTCGCTGTTGGCTAATATACAGCCAGAACAGTTGCTCAAACTCGCTCTCTCTCTCTCTCTTTCCCTTAAAAATAATAGAGGCATTAGTCTCGAGCAACATCTTGTTTCCAGATATATAAGGAATACCTATACGAGGTATGGCAATGAAGTTTGAGAATTGTTTTTTTTTATTGTTGTAGTGGTAGGACTGGGAGTTTTGTGGTAGTTGCTACCGATAATGCATCCCTCTAGAAGTGAATAATTGAATTCGCTATCATTCATCTGGTGTAGTGGTTTTTGCAAACATATCTGCTGGGATGCAGTGTGACAATAAATTATGACGTCACTCAGTTCAGCAAAGGATGAATCATGGTCGAATTTTTCATGACTCGCTGGAAAACTAAGACATCTTGATTGTATGATCTTCGAGTTCAATCGAGGAATAAAAAGGCAGAGCATGGCTTCGAAGCAGAAGGATGAGACCAGAAGAGAAAATGTGCAATTACAAAATTAAAATCAAATGTATTTTTTCAATTTTTATCGACTTCTAGAAAACTGTATTAAAAGAATGGGCTACACACAAATAAGCTAGTCATTCTGCCTACTTAACTTCATGTTTTGAAGTTCTTGAGAAGAAAAAGATTTGAAAAACAGAATCAATATGTGAAGGGAGAACTTCCGTTTCCTCCATCATAACAATACTCCTGACCACAGTGCCTCCACTGAATGAGATGTTTGGCAAAAATGGTGACAACAACTAATGACTAATCTCCCTCTACCCATCAGATCGCATTTTTTGAGACTTTTTATGTTTCTCAAAAACAAAAGTGGAAAAATTTCAAATGAGGAACACTGTGGAAGAATTTCAAAATTTAAACATTACCCAACATCCTCGAGACAATTATGGAAGATCACTTCAGAATCTGTAATGAAGGTTGAAAAAAAATGGTGAAGTGTATTAAGATAGAGGGGGATTAAGTACATTAGAGGGTAAATGTTTTGTCACACTTTGTACGTACAACTAAAGGATATAAGCACTGGAGTGCATAAGGTTATAATTCGATACAAAGTAATATGTGTGGGGACTTCCTCCTTACCACTCCTTATGGACCTGGCCCATTTAGTCGATAGAGTATTTCGAACCATTTCTGCAACCATACGGAAGTGCTTTGCACGTTAAATGAATGGTACATTGTCTGTGTGCTCTCACACAGATGATACGTCTCCTACATATGATGTAGCCACCTTAGGGAAGCCGAGTACCTATGTATTTAGGTACTTGCTGATAATATAGAGTGGGTCAAGCTGACTTATAGTCACACTAACCAATGTCTAATCACCAGAGCTTCTTGCTACTTGTGACATAGCTTTGTAAGTGGGTTTGCTCCCTACACATAGAAAAAATTAAGTTGCCAAACAAGCAGATAAAAATAATAGTTGTAGGTAGCAAATACCAAAAATACGTATTTATAGCAGCTACCGCACATATTGGCTAAGTAGTGTATCTCTCTCATTCACCATCAGCCGGCGCTGTGGGTGAGTGAGTATGGTTCTGTATTTTGGATGGTGATGAGATGGGGAAGTTGGGAATTTGATCGGTATGGGTTTGAATCTCCGTACCACCCAAATACCTGAAGTGGTGACCTCGATGCGATGTGAAAGATGGGGAGTGGCACCCTCTCTTGGACATGTTTGCAGTGTCAGTAGTACATCACCTCACCACCTGCCAAATGTGAAAGCGATATAGATTTTGTGTATTGTTGCAGAGATGAGGGGGCATCTGATGCTCCAGTATACACATCTACTCGTCAGTGGCACCTCCATCAGGTTGTATTACACTCTATTTTACTGGAGTAGAGTGGTGTGGCAGCTACCGCACACATTGGCTTAGTACTGTATCTTCTGTGTCTCCCTCATTCACCATCATCCGGCACTGTGACCGAGTGAGTACAGTGCTGTATTTTGGGTGGTGGTGAGGGGAAGAAATCAAGTATTTGGTTGGTATGGGTTCGAATCCCCCTAAAGTATTCAAACAGGATTAGCCGTTTTCTTTTTGGGTAAAAAAGTGCTGTTCTTGAGTTATTCTCAATGTGTAAAGTCTCAATAAATTTTGAGAAAGTTAGTTTTCAGGTCAGCCATTTAAGTTTTAGTTCAGAGTGTGTTCGTGCAACAAAATATTTTAAAAAATATCGACAAATAGAACAATTCAAATTACTTTTGTGATAAGAATACAATCACATTATCCCTTGAAGAAAACTTTTCCTCACAACTTGCACACCGTTTCAGGTCCAAAAGGTCTTAACTATTCCGGAACTAAATTATTTTTCAACGTCCACCCTGACAAAATGATCAACTTCTTTCGAGAACTAGGTTCGCCCTTTTCCAAAAAGAATAGCGCAAAATAGTGTGTTATCAAAGACGTATATGAAAAAATTTTCCTTGTGAGAACCATTTTGACGAACGAACCAAAACATTTTCCGAGTATTGTCGCTAGTGAAAATGCGTAAAGGGTCGATTCCAAAATAGTCAAACACATCAAATTCAGTTTGTTTGGAACGTTTGACGCTTAAAATAGGCACTTACAAAAATCTAAAATTTGGTCCGAATCCATTTGATTGGAGTGGCGTGTAGGGGTGATGTCATGCTGTTACAAAGAAAAACCTCCATCATTTTATGAAACAGATAATAGATATAATCTTTGACTATATAGCTTAATGGACTGCTAGAACTAATAAAATCTTGAAGCCAAACAATGCAGGCGTTACATTTCAAAAAAGGTACTTCGTGTGAAAACTGAATTTGTATTGAGTTATATTTTCATGACTCCTAACAATGTAAGCAGTGAGAGAACGATATTCTTTTAAGTTTCACTACGTGTTTGTACTTTCATTTATCACCAAAGGTCATTTTTCGTAAAAAAAACGCTTGTTAACAGTGGCTTCAGTGGTGTTCCATTTAATCCTATGTATTTCTTATCCGTTCTAGCAGTCCATTAAGCAGTATAGTCAAAGGATATAATAGATACCGACAGTAAATTGATTACCTCGATAGTGGCGTAGCCAGGGAGGATTCGGGAGATAGATTCCCTACTTCCGATTTTTTTAAAGCAGAATTTCACAAAAAGAGACCATTATAGTTTCTAATTTCATGACAAATAACTACCGATTGTCATGAAAATCAGAAATTCATATCCTAAAATGCACACAAAATTGTTTTGTTCGCGAAATTATGTTTCAATTTATGAGATGAATCCTATACAGCCCTGGCTTGGAAGGTGAAAGTCGACATTTTGTAATTCAAATTTTTTGGCCCACTCAGATGGTTGACCAAAGTCCACATGCGGTCTTTCTCTCCCTAAGAAAAGAAAGTTCTTGAAATTTGCCGTTGAGAATGAGAAGAAAAGTGCGAAATTTTTTCTTATAAAATCCCCCCTCAAGAAAATCTTATATACGCCACGGTACATGGAAAATAAAATTTTTCATAAATTTTTGCGAGGAAAAACATGACCTCCCCCTTCTCACGATATCTACAGCCAATGAAATAATCGTCATATTTCTTAACGTTTTCTTGATAAAAGTATGTTTGAAAGTTTTTTAACTTGGTAGTTTATAATTTAACCCGATAAAATTAGGCCTCGTTTAATTCGTTTTACTTTCAATAAATGATTTCTGTTAAGGTACCTTAGGTAGGCGGCTTATCATCGTAACTGCCACATAATGAACCATTCAAATGGTGCACGTTGTCGAAGTAATTGAAATTTTCGGCTTGCGACTAATCACGTAGGTATGAGTATAGTTAGAAACCATAAATTTTATGTGATTATTCGAATTAGAAATATTAATTAAATTTTTTTTTTGTTTGTCATCACAACGTAGGTAGTTGTTACAAGGGTGTTGCAATTTTGTAACCAAGCGTTGCCAAAATATTATGATTATGGCCTCGATTCTGATTTACATTCGCTGAGAAAATGATGATGATAGGTAATTAACTTTTTTTTTTCTCATTTTCACAAGAGACGAGGGAATTTTTTCGCTACGATGGAGGGCGCGTTTTATCATTCGCATTCATTTTGTGACGCAGTGGTAGTGAAATGGTCATAAAAAATGAACTGGTTTTTGTAATTTATTCGGGTATTTGGCTACACGTCAACTCTGTGCAGGACTGTGGCCAATAGTGTTGAATCTCCGGGTTCAAAAGCCGAAGCCTCAGATAATTTCGTACCAAAAATAATGACTGTAGAATTTATAAATGGTAGGTACTTGTCCACACTAATCCTACAATCTATGTTATATTTGCGATATTTTGTATTTAACAATTTGGCATTCGTTTGATGCGCGGTTTGTATAATGTCTTGCTCATTCGCAATCGCAGCCAAAATTATTGCTACAAAATTCTTATTACTTTAGGTTATTGAACAAAAATTTGTTGGCAAATTGGCACAGAACATTCAACTAGTATTATTTCAAGGAAAATACAATGCTAAAACCACAATAAAAGAAATTTTTAAATGAATTCAACGCCTTAATGTTAGTTTTATTAATGATTTAGTTCCCATTAAAATTAACTGAAACAAAAACTCTAACGCAGCAGCTTCGTTAGAAAAGTATTTTTTCAAAAATTTTAAAATTAGGTAGGTAGTCACTAAAAAGTTATTAATAGATAGATCATAATAAACATTTGTTCTGAATTACATTTCTATTGGTCCAAAATTAGGAAATTTTACAGACAAAATAAAAATGAAAATGAGGTTACCAGATGTACCTTACGACAAGTCCATACCAAATTTATAGCAAGTTATAATAGATCATTTAGGTTTCCTGCAGGCCCAGGAATTAGAACTATCGACCAACAGAAATACCTATCTCAATCGCCACCATCAACAAAATACAGCAACTGTATACACTTGGTCACAGCACTGGGTGATGGTGACGAAAGTACTTTGCCAATATGTGTCGCCACACTACTCCCTCCCTGTACAGCAATGCGCAGTACAATTCAATGAAGGTGGAGCTACAAACAGAAGGGTAGGTGCTTGTAAGGGAGCAGTGGATGCTTCCCTCCAATACATCCTCACATCGCACCAATACACACTACCGCTTCAACGCTAGTGCGCTCAATGCCATCACATTGTGAGGAGGAGAGCAGGTGAACTAGCGAGCCTATGTGTTCTTCCAAGAGATGGTGCTGTTCACCATCTCCCGATCACATCCGGGTCATCATTGTAGGTTTCCTGCCAGCCTGGGGATTAGAACCATCGACCGAAAGGAATACCTACCTTAATCATCACCATCACCAAAATGTAGCAACCGTATACACTCGGCCATAGCATAGGATGATGGTGACGAGAGTACTCCTCCGATATGTGTTGCCACAGATCACAATGAATATTTGTTTCAAATTTAGTAGCCACTGATAGAAAATTTAAAATTTTGTAGCAAAAAAAAACAAACGTAGCCATACTGGAAGTACTGTACAGCCAATCTTCAAATTTCATGACTATTGGATAAAAATTGCAACCTGTACTGTTGTAACAAGAAATTGGCTTATTACTATAATAAACGTTCAAGCCGTTAATTTGTTCGTTAAAATTATTTCACAAAATTTATTTCCCAACCATTATTATTTTGCCAATTATTCCCCCATATTTGATGTGCAAGCGCCACTACCCTCACAGCCACACACAAGACATGAAAAAAAAATTATGTTGCTTCTACCAAAACAAAAAATTCTACAGTGTTGCCTGCAGGTATGTCAGCAAAAATCCAAGGGTACAATAAGCCAAAGTGCCACTCTATGGCACTTCAGGACTTATGTATATATAAATTTGAGTTATTGGTGCTAAAATTTTACAAAGTAATGAATTGAAAAAGGTACTTACTCCCACCCCTGGTTGTTCCATGACACCAAGATTAATAAGCAGATTTTCAATAGAAAATCTACTAAAAAAAATAAAATGAGCTACTGATTTTCTATAGCCTACGTGGTTTTTACATTTCTAAAATGTACTTACCTAAAGAAAAATTTGTTTACCCCTTCTGGAATTAAGTACTGGTACTTCCAGAATTTTTGTTTAATTTTCTTTCCCTATGTCAGTTATTAGTAATGAGATCTATTTTTCTTTTAATTAGGTATTTGATTTCAATGACAAAACAAAGATTTACTCTGAAGGTTTATGTAGGTAAATGCTTTCTTAGGAAAATAAAAATGAAAAATTACAACACAAAATTTTATTTAGTTGAAATTTTATTCTTGAAGTCTTCGTTAGAGGAAATCCAAAACTGATACCTACCCCTTCCTCCTTTAATAACTCTACTTTGTTATTCAGTGTTTACAGTTCAGTGATTTGATTCTCACTAATGTAGGTAGCCTACCTTGTTAACAGAAGCTAATACAAAGAATACACTCCTGTGCTTGGCTGTGGCTATTGGTGGAGGCATGTTAAAAATAAAATAAAATATAATAATAATTTACTTTATAATATGAAATAAAACTTTAACGGGCTGCAGTTATTTCAATTTTGAAAACAAGATTGAAGTAAATTTTGGTATATATGAGCATAACAATTCCTTTAAAATAGTAATCAAGTCGAAAATATGGCATTAAATAAAGATCCAAGAATATTCTATGGGACTAATAAAATTATATAAATTTGATAAAATCCCGATTTAATTATAAATAAATGATCTGACAAAATGATCAGCAGTTAATTTTATAACGTACTGAAGGCCAGCGATTCTGTAATGAAGAACCAGTGAATCCAGAGCGTCATTTAGGGGGGAAATGACAAAATTTAATGAAGCTGAGCTTTTTTATGGCTCTTCAATAAATATTTGACGATTTTTATCCGGATTTTGTAAACATACATTCATTTTTTTTCATTTAAATTTTCTTTTTTTTTCCGTTTTTTCTAGGCGTTTAAGAGAGGAATTTCTCCACTACCCCCAAGATCTGCCACTATGAAGAACATTCATAAAAGTATTCTCATTCATTTCATTGCTGAAATTGAATGAGAAGCAGGTAAATGTACAAGACTCACAGTAGATCCACTGATTGTCTATAAAGTACCTACTTCAAATCAAATATCATTACAGGCCTTCATCATCCACAGAAGTATACCATCAGGATTTGAGCAAAATCCAAAGATTTTGATATGCTGCAAAGACATCGATTCATTCACTGTGATCGTTGTATAAGCATAATGTACCACCAAAGCAGCGTTGTATGGCTGAAAAAATTACTTTCGAAATTAGCATAGGTCAAATTTAAAACTAATATCATATTCTGAGTAAGAATCGAATTCACTTCAATAACGATCTCGTCGAATCGCAACATGTGGATCTTGATTTTTGGACGTAGTAATGGAACGAGTAATAATCTTATCGTTATTCGGCATCTGTAGCCAGTAGCCTACATAGTTCATGAGACGAAAAAATACAAAAAAAAAAAATAAAAACCATTGGAATTTCAAATGGAATATTCTCACTTCTTTACGCATTTTCACATTGTTGGAACATTTTTGAAAATGATGAGAATATTTTTTCAAATTAAACATACGGTTCGACATTATATTGCTATATCATTGAAATTCTGTTATAAGATATTCGTGGACGATCAATTCGAAGATATAAATATCTTGCTTTACACGAAATTATTTAAAATCCGGATTCGAAGTACTGTTTGCTAGTTCAACCAGTTTGGTTGAAACATTGAAATCTGCTGCAGCATAAAACAAACGATAAAACCGAGTTCTTCAAATACAAAACCAGATGACT
Source organism: Ericerus pela (assembly GCA_011428145.1). Lineage (NCBI taxonomy): Eukaryota > Metazoa > Arthropoda > Insecta > Hemiptera > Coccidae > Ericerus > Ericerus pela. The sequence continues at coordinate 16,211 of WOFM01001449.1, read as the reverse complement.
CCAGTTGACTGTTGGTGTCCGAAAAGGAATTTCAGGACACTTTCATCTTCTACTTTCGAAATTCTCAGGAAATTCTCAAAAAGAAAGAAAACGAAAGAAGATAACAAATCAAAAAGGGAACAAGTGGATACGATTTTAAATGTACTTTTGTACAAAAATTTTTTTTTCCTACTCGAAAAAATCTGAGAAAATCCTATCCTTTGGTTCAGAATGTGGTGAACCTAGAAACCGACCAATGAAATGAATATATACAGAGATAGATTTCAAGACAAAGGCAGGATAAATGGTAATCATCTATGCTTTGTTCGTACATAGGTAGGTAGGTAATAAGTTATTCATAAATTATATGGATCCATTATTTTCTATTTTATGAATTAAATTATGTTATAATTAATTAGGATTAGGTGTCTATGAAATAAATTGATTTGTTTCTTTTTATTTTTTTGGATTTCTAATGAAAATTGAAGCATTTAAGTACCTAAAGTACCGATTTTTAAATAATATGATTAATTTTTCTATAGGTACTTGACCGAAAGTTCTCATTATACGCACAATTTTTGATGCCAACACTTTCTATTGATATGAATTTTTTCGAATTAATTAAAAATAAAATCGTCATCAGTTTTATTCGACGGATCAAATGAAGAGTAGGTATCGAGTGAAGTACTTGGTACTTACTTGGATCAAATCAATCCTAAAGTTACATCAGAAGGGTGATTTAAATTGGAATTTTCTTAGTATTGGATGCGTTATGCCTGAAAACTGATGTTGACTGATTTTTTAAATGTAAAATTGAATGATGTTGAACACTGCGATCTTTTGAATTATTATTGGTGCACATGTACCAGCTAGAAAAACAAAACTGATAGGTACATTTTCTACATTTGTCAACGTAGCCAAGTTGTGTGAGGGTTAGAGGTCTAATGAATCAATAATGCTTCATATTTATATGAAGGCCAATGAAAGTATTTCCTATCTTATAGTTTACTCGCACTTTGGGTAGACCAGTCACTTGAAAAACTAATACTTTGTTACGGGGTTTGACATAAACTGCGTGCCAAATACTACAAACTCGAATCTCGAATGAAAAATATTCATTATACTCCAGGAACAGTGAATAATACGCTCGTACACAAACAAAACCCTAAGTAATTTGGCTCATATGACCATACCTTTGACTATATAGTGCTGGACCAGTAGAGCTCCATAAGATCAATATACTTTTTAATGTCAAGACATGTCGATGTAAAAGTAGGCGATCCTAGAGTACCTTCTGCGTATTTTTGACGTTTTCTTAAGTTCACCAATTTAGAATACGTTTGATGAAGTCATCCCCTAAATTCACAAGGATAGCGTACATAAACGTAGGGTAAAATATATTAAGTGGTACTCAGTGGTTGCCTGTTTAATGCTGGCATGTCTAACCATAAATCATCGTTCTTCCCTGATCCAATACTACATAGGTAATTAAAGACTACACCTACATATCCTTTCAACTATGAAAGATAGTATTTGATTATGTTTCGTCCATATTGGTTTTACTCTTCGATAACACTGTATGGCGTCGTATGATAAGATGATGTAATGCGGTCTTAAGGACTGTTTATACATTCTGTACGATCTAATAAATAGAAAGTTTTGCTAAAGGAAACCACTGTGTTTGGTTTATGCTCTTTCTCTTGATCTATTCTCTAAAACTTAAAACTTCCTAATTTTATAGAATACAGATTAGAGATTGGAGAATAGAGATGCGAGTTTAAACCCAGCTTTACTTCACTTCGTACACGGTGGTGATCACGTACAGAGTCAATAGAGAGCAATTAGTGTTTTGTTAATTAATTATTGTTTTATATTTGATTATTGTGAAATGTAAATAGACTTTTTATGACTATGGCTTTTCCCTGCTTCGGAGCTAAAATGAAACCTTTATCAGCTCCTAATATTGCGTTTTTTATTTCGTGCGAGTATCTCGACATTTTCACCAATATTACAACAGATAGAAAGCTGTATTTAAGCAACATTTCAATAAGTACCTGGTCAATGAGTAAAATTTAGGGATAAATAGACAGATGAACATTAATTGTTTTTTATTATTGCCAGAAGTGAACTAAATAATAATCAAGACCACAAACTGTTTCAGACTAATTCATCCTTTGTGGTAGAATATCGAGTAGGTACTAAGTACCTACGTAAGTATTTGGATCTGCACGCCAATATTTGTCGGAACTTCAGATAAAAAGCCTAATATTGTTTTATAAATGCAATCGTTAAAATAAGGCCGATTAATCCGAATAATATGCTGAAAATAGGCAGAATCATCCTAATTAATTCATCACTATAGGTAAACGCTGATACAGTACTTGCGCAGGTCTCTTTTATCGGTATGACTTTTAGTTGGTACCTGTATGTTATTTTGGAGTTTCATCTCTAATAAATATTGGACGTTAATTTTGTGGAATAGAAATTCTATAAAATTCCTCGCCCAAATGAGAGTAAAGGGACGCAAGTAAGTTTACGCGAAAATTTATCCAATTAAAGGATGGGTATACTTCTTCTTCTACAGTATAAGCTGAATGATAGCCAATATAAGGAAACCGGTATTCTTGCATAATACTTGATTTTTTTTACATTTCCAAGGAGAAAATCTTTCTTTCAACTCTACCAAAACGGCCTAACCTGTAAAATTTCGGATAGCTTACCACAGAAAATATTTATACGTTGAACTTTCAGTACTTAGATAATCGACTTTGCAACTTCTTCCTCTACTGTGTAAGTTAAATGATATAGTAAATATAAGGAAACCATTATTCTTGCATAATACTTGATTTTTTTTTTTACATTTCCAAGAAGAAAATCTTTCCTTTTAGCCCTCACAAGCGGCCTAACCTGTAAAATTTCAAATGGCTTACAGCAGAAAACACATATACGTTGAATTTTCAGTAGGTAATCAACTTTGTAAATAACTACGAATTTACTGAAAGTAAATTGCGCCCCAATTATGGCAAAAAAGAAAAACCACCGTTTAACCATTGTTAGTCAATTTTACACGAAATTTCTCCCATTAAGTACCGGAGGTCCGAATTCTGTGCGTATTTTCAGCATGTAAGTGACTCTGTTTCGAGAACTTAACGTTGAACTTTCACGCGCGTAGGTATCATTAGTAAGCCTGAATTAGTTGTTTCAAATTTCTTCCATTTTCACGGGCGTGAAAACGAAACAATTATCTCTAAACCCGGCTGGAAGCATACAGTACATGTACAGATACCTACAACAAACAGGTCTATTCGTGTATACGTATGTATAATTTGCAAAATAAAATAATTAAAAATACCAAAAAAAAAACCAAAAAAAAAAAAACCTGTAACTGAAAACTCCACGATTATATCCAACACCCGTGCAGCAGCATTTGTACCACAAAAAATGAGCTTGCCTGTATTACCACCGCAACCAATAAATCACAATATCCTCTGCGTGAACACGTAACAACATCTCCTTCGCAATCCACCAAAAAACCAAAATGTACACAAAAAACACACTATTCTTTATAACTACGAATAACAATAGCAAAACTCAAAAAAAAAAACAACAACAACAACAACAACAACAAACGACAGTAACACCTAATTTTTGCGTATGGATTAGGCTACTTACTTTTGTTTACGCGAACTTGCAAAATATAGTGATATTATTGAAAAATAATATATTATTAGGAAAAACAACAAATTATAAAGGCGCGACAGAGTTTGTGCAGCAGTTGGCTAATAACCGAACAATATAACGATCACACCGACTCGTGAGTCATTGGCGAAACGACTGAATACACTCATATACACAGGTTGTGCTTGAGAAGGTATTCACAGTGCAACTGGTTTCACTGTTCGCTGCTGCACCACTCGCACACACACAGATTCGAAGATCAGTTACCCGTTAGGTTTTTTTTTATATATATATATATATATACTTTTTTTTTCTCTTTCGATTTTTTTTTCTCTTTTTTCTTCCCTGAACGACGATTCGAATCTAGGTGTGTGTGTGTGTGTGTGTTTGTTTGTGTGTTTGTGCGTGAATAGAAAAGACGCAGAATGTGAAGTCTGTTGGAGCCAAGGTGACCAAACATGTGTTTTCGTGGTCGCTTTATCGAGAGGTACACGTATGTATATATGATTTTTTTTTATTGAAGAGAGCGCTGGATGTGTTTTGTGAAAATGTTTTTTACCTGTACGTGAACTGGTTGCACGATCCTGCGACTGCAATACGTACACGATTGGTGCCACCGCTAATGCTCGATTTTCTGCCTACAAACCAGAAACGTAAAATGTAGGTTTAGGTATTCGAAAAATAAGTAAAATAAAAAGACCAAAATAACGGTTTGCTTCAATTAGGTACGACATTCGAAAAAGGGAAAAACGAAACCGAGTAAAACAAAAAAAAAAAAAAAAAACAAAAACAAAAAAACAGCTAAACGAAGGAAAGAATGCCTTTACAAAATTTGTAACGCTGGTACGGAATCGATTTTGCATTATTTGACTGAATATACGGTGATAGTAAAGTACGCGTGTAAGTGGTGTATCACTTTGGTGAGAGAGGAAGACGAAATTTTTGGAATTTCTTTTACGCCTACATCCTTGACAGCTGCGTATTGCAAAATTGAGATACCGGTATGGAAATTGACACGAAACAAACGTAAATCACCGATCGAACGTGTAAATCTTGTCTGTCTTGTAACGATGTCAGTGCTGATCGAAGTCTACAGGGGCACATAAAGCCGCGTAGGCACACATTTATATCGTTGCATGGCGGCGTAACGTATCTTTGTGGCATTGCCACGTGTGCGGATACCCCATACCCACACCGTATTAAAAAAAAATTTTTTTTTAACGTTACATTCACCGCATATGACTCTTTTCCAGCCAATGTTGGTATTTTGCGGACACATAAAAGAGACGATATTTATGCAGTAATATCCAACGCGACTGCCGGAGGGGGGAGAGAAAAATTCCCGAGGAGTTAAAAAAAAAAAAGAAAAGAAAATGAAGGGGGAAAAAATTAAAGTATTACGCAGAATTCAAATAAAAATCATCCAATTTCGTTGACGAGCAAAAAAGAAAATCCTCAACGACTCCAGAAAATTATTGGCATTAACCCTCCCCCCAAAAAGGAACGCTCTAGATCCGCTACCGAGTTTGACTCTATAAATGTTGATAACGATGTTGACTACTTAGCTGTTACTTAGCTGCGTATTTTATTATCTTCCCATTTGGTCTGAAAAATGTTGGGGCTACCTACACAGTATCGTGGGTGGGAACACTCACAATCTCCTGGGCGCCTGGCGGGCGTAAAGGGAACTCGCCTACTGAAGAAATGTAGGTAGGCGAGTGACTGGGCTGAGGAGGTCGCCGTAGTCGTTACGGATCTAGCGAAGGAGATAGGTGTGTGACGACGTATATTTTCATGTCCCTTGGACGTTAAACCATATATTAATTATAAGTGCCTACAACTGTAGTGTCTCTGCCACTACACACAGTGCCTCTATATTAGGACTCGAAGCTACACCTTGGGAAGACCATAGGCGGATTTTCATCAAATTTCTTGGCGGTACCTGCTCGTAATGTTTTAATTTGATAAAATTTCTGGAGATAGGAAAAAATTTTTTTTCGTTCAATCCACTCGCAATTTAACTCAAATAATATTAAGTTATTTGATAATTACTTAACTTGACAAACGAAATGGCAAACCAAGAACGAACAGGTAAAAAAATGAAATTACTGTCTACAGGTGACAAGAAACTTATCAGAAGACACAAAGCCAATTTTACCATCAAACTGTGAAGTGAAAGTTGCTGCGTCGCGGAAATTGATATTCAAGTAACAGATTTTTGAAAAATGAGAGTTTTACAGGTTGACTTTTAAGTAATTCTAAAATGTAATTCGTCATAAATTTTTGATCGTTTTCGTCATTTTTTCTCTAGCTAAGATTGAATTCGAACTAAAATAGTGAAGATGGCAACTGTGATGAAGAACCGATTTATATTCTATTTAATAAGTAACGTTGCCTTCGTAAGAACTAATCAGTAATCTTTCAGTTTGCTACATGTTGTTAACAATAAGAAGTGCTATTACACCATTGCAAGATGAATGCACCAATTTCCCTCGGTGTCACTTGTCATTTTTTTTTTTTTTTTTTGAAAAATGAAACAAACCTACAATTGAATGTTCAGGTATGTCACATTTGTCAAATTTTTTAAATTCTCTAAGGAATACGCTGCATAAGGATTGTTATGGAGAATGAGAAAGGAAAACTGGAGACTTTGTTTTCTTTAATTTTCTTTGGGGGTAAGACACATTCATGAGGGTGCATTGCACCCCTTGAACCACCCAAAAAATGCGCTTTTATCCAAGATGCCAAAATTAGAACTACATCTGCGTAGTATATTGTTTCACGATATTCAACGAAGATACAATGTGGCGAAAATATATAATATTGTATCCCAACCTTAATACTTGTATGATATTTCTTTACCATCCAATGGAAGAAAATAATTAAGAATTTAACAATTTTAAATAAATTATTGCGGAAGGAACTTTACTGCTCCAATGCTTCACAGTATTTGCCCAGTCGCACAAACCTACAGTGGGTACTTCTTTCGATGGCATTTATGATAAGCCTGTCCTTATTCTTCAACTTTTTTTTCAAATTCGAGCCTCATTGTGAATTGAGATGTAGTGCCAGCTTTTATCTGCAAAAGCATCGAGGAGATGCACTTTCTTCTGGAAATTATAATCAGTGTCACAGAAAACTGTTCGAAAGGACATTTTCTCTCATGGCACTTAAAGTAGACCTAAATGGAAGTTTCTAGCTTTTCCAGGCCTTTCTAAACCTTCGACTGTATAGTACAAGATCAGTAAAGAATACTGATCGAATTCCAAAATTTGTCCTAAAAATATTTAGGCTGTATCAAATACAGAAACATCGCTAAATGTTAGCGCATCTGTGTCTCTGTCCTTCAAAACGAGAGAGATAGAAAAAATATATTACTATCCCTGTCTCTCTCGCACTCATGCGTTTGAAAAAATGATCCTTAATATAGACACAAATGGCTTATTTTTCGATCGAATTTCTTCAAAAATGCGCCGATTGTGACAAAAACAAAAGATTTGGTTCAACCAATCGGCTCTCACCAGCCGCTGGACAATTGAACATCGTATGAGTTTTTTATGTGAACACACACACATACACAAAAGGGATCGTAATCCTTTACTCAATTACGCACACAAACGTAATTTGTGCATTGCGCTGCAACAGCAGTGACAACAACGTGATCAACACGACGTACCATAATGTACGAAAAGACACACGATCATCTTCACTTCCTATCTGATTTGTGAAGAGATCATAGTGCATTCTGTCATCAATTGCATTTTGCAAAACAATTAATTTATTTTAATAGTGTTTTATTAAAACATTTTTCGTAATTAGTTACGTAATTTTAATCAACATTCTCCCCAGGAGTGTAGTGGTGAAGTTTCCGCAAGGTGCAGCCATTAAAAAACAGGAAAACCGTAAGTACACTTACGCCTCATTATAACCTTTATTAAATTTTCTAAAATGTCGCCATATTTGAAATATGCATTTGTAACCGATTGTTACAAGACTAAATCTCAATCATACGGACTTAAAGTAATTTATTTCTATTGTATATTCTTATAATTTATTATAATTTCAATAGCCAGTCCGAAAACTTCATAACCAGCTAAGATCGCATATCAATCTTAGCACAAAACTTAGTCAATTTGTGCGTAATTTAATTATGAATTGAAGTCGGTTTGTCGCCCCAGGGTCACACCATAATTTTTTTTTGGGACAAGACCCTGGAAACCAAACTGACTTTGAATAAACTTATCAGTTTCTTGAAAAATGAAAATATGTTTTTGCCCACGGGTCATGCCCGATTTTTCGTCTCTTTCTAAAGAGTTAGAAAAAAATTACATTCGAAAATTATTTCTCTTTTTGCAAGAATCAAAAATGACATTTTCGTTTATGGGTCATGCCCGATTTTTTACCACGCAATAAAACATGGGAATAAAATTTATTTTTCTCTCATTCATGTAAAAAATTGAAAATACCTTTTTGCCTACGGGTCACGCCCGATTTTTCATTTGTCTTAAAGACTCTAAAAAATTTTGAAAAAACAATTTTCAAAATTCGATAAAATCGTGTAAAAACAATTTACAATCCTTTCCATTCATATTAAACGCATAATACACAACAAAAATTCGTAACACCGGTTACGTCCCTCCCCTTATGCAACAATACGGCAGGCGTTTATAAATACGAGCCACCATAATATCAATGAAAAATCATGTCATTGACCTTCGTTCGAATGTAGGTTAATACTATGAACGCAATAATCGTTCTTATTCGATCGCATCCCCATTTTCGATTGATAAGCATAATACCTTACCAACGAAAAAGAAAAATAACTTTTTTTTTTCTCGATGTTTATCTATTCTGTTCTTAGAACATGAATAAACAAGCACGTCGCATAGTGAAGATATTGACGTCTTCCTTGACCCAGAATCACTGTTGATGGAAGAGGAGGACTGACAAGCAGCGTCGTCGGGAGGAGCAGGCACGTTGGGATGCTAGGGCCCCAGAATTAGCCAGAGAGCTTGGGGAAGCTCTGCGCTAGGAGGCCAATCCCCAAAAGGTGTAGACCACCTCGCAGAGGAAAGTACGCAAGCTCTCTGCCCTAGTCCACGAGGACCTGGGCATCCAGGCGGCCAAATTCATCCATCAATACCTCCCAGACGCAAAGAAAGCCACCAAACGCAAATGTTCGCCATCACCACCACCGGCTCTGGAACAACGTACCCCGGCAAGGGGAGAACGAGGCCAGCCTGGAATGGTGACAGGTAATGAAATTTCAAATTCAATTGAAAATGTAACATTTCCCGAAATTAATGAGGGAGAACCAAGCCCGAAAAGGCTCTGTTCCCACCAACCCTCCTTATCACAAACTAATTCTCAAACATCCGACACATCGTGTCGCGAACTATCGCAAAACCCGATAGAAATTGAAATACCCCTAGCAATAGCGATGGACTCAAACACCATCGAAAAACCACCATCCGAAAATTATATTTCAAAATGCTGGGAACATGATCCAAAAGATCAAGTTGATGCTAGGTTTGCAAATCTCAAACCTCCTAAATTTTATTTAGAAAAGTAGGATGGTGACATTCTAAGCTATCCTGGATTTATTAACGGATTTAATAATTACATTAATAAATGAAATGATATCGCTATCCCACAAAAAATTAACCTACTGCAAGGGGCCCTACCAAAATTCTTGGTAGAGAAAATTAACCATTTCTCCCCAGATAACGTTGGCTATACCGAACGACTAAAATTCCTAGATAGTAGGTATGGGGACGAATCCAAGATTTGAGCTGAAATGTGGCTAAAAATAACTGCATATACCACAACCACTAACGATACAACGTCAATCTTAGACACGTTAGACACCCTTACCATTATGGTAGATAGGTATCGTTTACTTGCAAAAGTAATCGACGAGGAACAATTATTTAACATAGTAATTAAAAAATTTCCACCTCGATCTTACCAAAACACTTTAAAAAGTAACGAATGCAATGTTAAACATTTGTTTGAAGCGGTTAGATCGTGGGAATTATCAGAGCCTATCTGTACCTCTGTACCAAAAAAGGTCGATAAAAATAATCCACCCCCGCAAAATAGAAATTCCTCTCAACCTAAAGGCAGGAGAAATTTCGCGATTATTTCTACAGAAAAGAAAACGAATGAAAGAGGACAGAATAAATCCAATCCTCGTAAATGACCAGCACAACGTTCGAATCGCACAAACAATAGGGATACTAATGAAACTTTATCTAATACAGATGCAGAGGGGATTGTATGGGTCCAGCTCCCATCCGGTCAACGTATCCCAGCATCAACGGTGCGCACACCGTTGAAACCAAATACTCCCTGCATTTTCTGCAAAGGTGACCACCATGCTCACCTATGCAGAAAAAAGAGTACCCTGGAGTCACGCCGTGCGCACTACGAACGCTACCAATTGTGCACGAGATGTGCGCTATCGCACACCAGTACCCAGTACTATAAAGTGCTACCACCCGCAAACTGCAAATGGTTCCAATGTGGCAGTAGCAAACATCACTCAAATCTCTGCCCCGTGATCAAATACCCGATCACGGAGGGCAGAGTAACAGCGTGGGTCGAGCAGCTAAAAGACTGCAAACAATATCTACCGCCAGGTAACCTGTTTGATAAACAGAAGCAAAACTTACCTGTACCCAATCCTAAACAAACTGTACTATTACAGACAACTGCAGCTTCCGAAGAAGGCACCACTAGCCTCGTTGTGCAGCAACGCCAAGAGGATGAGAACCTGAGTTCCGCATCTGGAAATCCAGTTTTAAGTGAGTGTTTATCATTTTTTAGTATTAAAGATACTGATGCTCATTTCTTAACGTTTTCATCGTACATTCTCGCTCCAAACGATAAAGAACCAATAAAAATTAATGGCTTTTTCGATTGTGGAAGCAAACATAGCTATATGTTCTACACATATGCCTATGAACACCTCAGACAAAATTTTTCTGAGTTCGCTGAAACAATCAAATTTTGTGGCCTAGCTGGACAAATGTCATTACAAATTCGCACACAAATTGTAAAATTTGAAGTATTCAAACACAATGGAACTAAAGTTCAAATGGAAGCCAATACGGTTCCACACATTGCGAACAACCTTTCCGAATTTTATTTTGATGAATTTAAAAACCGTTACCCACGATATTCCAATATCGATTTTTCAGATTTGGACCGAGAATCTACGATACATTTATTAGTTGGTAACAATTACATGTGGTCATTTATAAAGCACATTAAACATTTGTCACCAACCCTAACCTTAATCGAAACAGATTTTGGAAAAGATTCTTAGGAAAACCAACCGAATGTGACGCATTTGAACCATCATTATCGAAACTTTTTGGAAATTGGATACCTTAGGGATTGAAACCAAAAACTTAGTTGAGGACAATGCTGAAACTGAAGCATTGCACTTATTTTATAAAAATATAAAATTAGTGAACAATAGGTATCAAATCAAATGGCTATACAAATATAGCCCACCACCCTTAGTCAATAATAGACAGTTAGCATTCAAACAATTAGAAAGACAATAGCCTAAATTGCAGAAAAATCCAGAATTTTTTGTAAGATACGATCAGTATTTTACCTCACTAATCGATTTAGAAATGATTGAACCTATCGAGAACGATAGACCCGCGGAAGTAGTACACTACTTACCACACAAGGGTATCTACGATCCAACAAAAAGCACTCCACTCAGAGTAGTTTTTGATAGATCGGCCAAAACTAAAAAGTCTAACTTGTCACTGAACAACTGCATGCACAAAGGAAAAGTACTATTAGCTGATCTAATAGCAATGCTTGTAAGCTTCCGTAAGAACCCTTACGCAATAATCGCTGATATTAAAAAAGCGTTTCATCAAATTGGATTGCACCCAGATGACAGAGATGTCACACGTTTCCTATGGATTAAAAATCCTAACAATCCCATGAACAATAACAATCTAGTAACATTTCAATTCTGCCGTGTTCCTTTCGGAATCATAACGGCACCATTCTTACTCACAGCATTGCTATTACATCACTTCCGATTGGTCGACATGGATTTCCATGACAAGTTCTTAGAACGATTTTACGTTGATAATTTAATCGTTTCCGTACCAACATACGAAGAAGCAAAAGAATTATACATAAAATCGAATAAATTATTCAACGATATCTCCATGGAACTCGCCCAATGGGGCACCAATTGTAAACAGCTAAGAAAAGATTTCAACCCACAACACGCATTAAGCAACCCAATCATCAAAGTGCTTGGCCTGTATTGGGATATGGACTATGATGTACTTTACATGCCCAAACCAAAACCATTTACGTCTCCATGGACAAAACGCACATTCCTTAGGGCACTATCATCATTCTATGACCCTTTAGGTTGGTTTGCACCAGCATTTGTTCCGTCGAGAACGTTCATGAAAGTACTCTGGTCCAAGGGATTGAAATGGGACAAAAAAATCCCAGACAATCTCGAACCAACAGCTACTGAGATAATTACTGATCTCAGCAATAGCCTCAACTATTGTATACCTAGACAATTCTACCTAGGAACTTATGATCCGAATACCTACCAACTACACGTATTCGTAGATGCATCACAAGTAGCGTACTCCATGGCAATATATATCAGATTTAGCAACACTAAATCGAATTGCCATGCAGCATGATTTGTAACAGGAGAATCACGCATAACACCTATGCGACCGATAACAATTCCCAAACTCGAATTGATTGCAGCACTTATAGGTGCATGTGGACTACGTTCCCTACGTAAACAGCTCGGTTTACAGAACGCACCAACATTCTTGTGGTCTGATAGCAAATGTGTCCTCACATGGCTATTAGAAAGAAAAATCCACCCACAATTCGTAAAAAATAGAGTTAACGAAATAAAAAGTATAAAACCCGTCGAATATCGATATGTCCCATCAACAGACAACCCTGCTGATATTGGCTCACGTGGTTCCTCTATCCACAAACTCTGCAAATCATTATGGTGGTCTGCCCCAACTTGGCTATCCCAAGATGAAAAATCTTGGCCAGAAACCGATTTGAATATAATCGAAAGCCTACCAGACAAACCGACCAAAATAGATACGCCTGTATTTCACACAATGAAAGAGGTTTTATCTTCAACTTCTAAAAAGTCCGTGTCAATAACACTTGATGATGAATCAATTTTTTACAAACGTCATCCTGCAAAATATTTAAGGCAGATGAAATCAGCAAAAAGATTCATCCCACACTTCTTCATTGGTCCAAATACAGATCAATGTGAAGTCACACTACCAGAACCTGAGGTTCTGTCTCAACAGTGGATAGCTGATCCAACGAACCAAAGTCAGCCACTTGATTTGACAATCACCAAATCATGCTATATTCCGAAAGATAAAATACCTTTCGAAAGTTTCATTCATCCACCGTTGAACACTCCGTTCAACATAGATACCACAAAATTCAATACTTTATCTAAACCCGTACGTACATTCCTACAATGTATAGAAGCCATATGACGATTTAGTAAACAACGAATAAGGAGGAAAAGATTAATTTCACCTTATGCATCGTTAGATTTCACATTTCATTTTGCTCTACTCTGTTTCATCAGAGTTGACCAAAAGAAATACTTCGGAAAACTACTCGAAGTATTAGAAAAACAAAATCACCCTCCGTACGTCCTGTACAAAAAATTCCATATCCTGATTGATCCATCTGGGATATTACGTACCGTAAATTATCTATCCGATATCGAGTACGTAAGAGACATGCTATCACCAATCCTGATGCATCCTAAGTCTCACTTAACAAAATTAATTCTGATGCACACACATCTGAAAAACGTACACTCTGGTACAAAATTTACCATAGCCGACTTTAGAAGACACTATTTTGTGCCAAAGTCACTAAAAGTGTTACCTCAAATTTTAAAGAAGTCATGCACGCTATGCAAAAAAGCTGAAACAAGACTGTTTAAACAACCAACTTTTTCAGCACTACCAGACTTTTGTCTGGTACCTTTTGTGAATCCATTCACCTACACAGGTGTGGACATATTTGGCCCCTTGATGGTATTTGACAAATACCTGCCAAAAAGGAAAGCACAGTTGGCAACACCAACTACACCACCCGTCAAAAATTAAGTGCTGATCTTTACGTGCCTATCCACCAGAGCAGTAAACCTACTCTCAGTGTCAAACTTGACAACGGAGGACATCTGGACGGCGTTCTTAACATTTTTCGCTGACAAAGGCACGCCAAAAGTTATCTTATCCGATAACGCAGCGCAATTCCTCCTAATTGCAATATACTTACCAGAGTACTGGAAAACGTTCACTGAAGAACGAAAAATAAAACCTAGCTTAGATGAAAGAGGCATTAAATGGCACTTCATCCCAGCTAAGGCACCATGGTATGGTGGAGTTTATGAACGACTGATCGGGATTATAAAACAAGTGTTTTATAAAGTCCACAGTAACAACTCAATCTACAAACATACCTTTCAAGCGAGCTTGAAAGATATACAAACAATGGTCAACAGAAGGCCACTATGCCCATCTCCGGATAAGCTAGACTAGTTGACATTAACATCCTCACATTTCATGCGGGCCAACTTAGGACACCTAAGCAATCCGATTAATGAATCGAATTAAGATCCAACTCCTACAGCAAAACAGCTCATGGACATTTGGAAGCTCGACCAAGATTACCTAACAAACCTTTGGTTAACTTGGAAGAGACAATATCTCTTATACCTAAGAGATAGACCACCAACTGCGCTCTCCAATCCAGGGTGCACGGTACCATTCATACCAAAAGTAAATGACATAGTACACGTTTTGGACTACACATCCAAACCTGGCGTTTACAAACTTGCAAAAATCATTGATTTAGAGAAATCTTGTGATGGACAAGTCCATCACGCAAAAATAGAATTCTCAAGCAAGCAAACATCTACAAGACCTCTCAAGTTCTTGGCTCCATTAGAGTTAGATGACAGAAATGTAGATAAACTCGATACGTAGTATCGTACCTCCGATAGATCTCTCCTGATTATGACAAAAAATAGACTGGACTGACAAGCCAAATTACTGACTTTAGGGTACACCATAATTGGACATTATACTCCTAAGAACGGTATAACTACGATTTTTTGGCACCCACTATTACTGTCATGTGCTTTATAAACAGCTACGGGTAATAGGTGGCAGAGTGCACTACTTAACTAAGCATCGTTGATGTTTATACGACTCGCTAATTCCCAAATATTCCTTTACAGAATCTGTGATCTATGGCCAATAATTCGTCTCATCCTCTCAGATGCAGCGTCCGGCAATTGAAAAGAACTTTCGTTGAAAGTCTCTTTTTTTCTTGTCACCTCGTTACGCCGTAAGGTCAGAAAAGAAGAAAAAATTTTTCCTATTTTCTTATAATTTCTGTAAATACCTATTTTAACATGTTCCTATATTATTATTGTTGTCTTTATTGTTTTAATAATAAAATAACATTTTATATATAAACATGTATGTCTAATCTTTATTATAGATTTCAGGGGAATCTTCGGAGGTGGCCACCGATGGCCACCCAGGAACACCGCCCTAAGTGTCATGGCTACGGCCACGAGTCCTATGCGCACTAGCAATGCGCAGAGGACTCGAAATGACTGAAGATACTGAGCTGAGGCGACGCTAAACAGTTGTTCCACAACCAGGCGCGAGCTAAGGTGTGTGACAACGAACATATTTTATTCGTCCTTGTGACGTTAAACCACTATATTAAGTAAACTCCTCCACTACACATGGCACCTCTGTTACTTGTATGGCGATAGAGGTACGTAAAAACTTTTTAGGCAAGTTCCTTCAAAAACCCTGAATGAGAATCAAGGTTTGGTACACCACAGAATTTTGGAACCCCAGTACCTGAAATGCGTCTAGCACTTGAAGTGTTAATTACCTACGTCTCTATTATATTCGAATTTATACGAGAGGAGAATAAATTTAGGAATTGTTAACCCGGATTGAAAGTGTGTAAGAAGAGTTGCATAGTCCATATTCCATAAGATTCATTGGAGACTGAATTCGTCAAATGAAATTTTATTTAGTCGAATCGTTTTTGGGCCTAATTCAAAACTCAACTGTAGTGTCTTAATTTCATTGTGAACTATCCAGTAGAGGACACTGCTTTTTACCTTAAACTCATAATTACATCAAATTCTAGTAAAAAAAAAAAAATTTGCAGGCTAAATAAAACAAATTCGATCTTGGATTTTCAAAAAACCAACAAAAACTTCGACTGAACTCTCTGTCTGAAAAGTCTATAGATTCTAATTTTTTTTTCTTTTTTTTTTTCTTTTGTAAAAACTAATTTCCACAATTTTCAGTTAATATTTACCTACGTTAAATATTATCACGCCATCGTCATCAACCCAAAAATCTACCTGCGTAGAATAAAATGATAAACCTGTTGCACCAATGAATTAGTTATAATTGGTCTTAACTATTTCTGATTAAAAATTTGAA
>WOFM01001448.1:0-21470 GCA_011428145.1 Ericerus pela | reverse complement strand
TTTTTATCCAGTTTTTCTAAATTTATTCAATTAAAGAATCTGTTCATAAATTTTTCTTTCGATTTAGCAGAACTATAAATTCTGTTCGAAAAATAATTTACTGAAGATTCTGAAATTACAATATATTTTAAAGTACTGATTTCCTCTATTCTCCCGGATATATCTATTACAAAAGATTCTAATATTATTTCACCTGTGAAATATTTAATGTGTGGTAAATTATAAATTTTGATTTTTAGATCAACTACTTTTTCTCCTTCAAACTTTTTACTAATTCTTCTAAGTCTTCCTTTTTAATATTGTATTCTCCAATCTTACACTCAGACACGTTTATAACTTGGGACATATAATTTTTTATTTATTGTTAATTTCTTGGCCTCACTTCAAATACAATTACAAAGTACGAAAAATGAATGATTTCAATAAATATTACCTTTACAATAATTTCACCTTATAATTTCTGCTGCGCTGGCGAACGATTTATGTTTTTTATGCTGTCGACCTTGGTACTTCCTGCCTAAATTTTGCTCTGGGTTGTCCGAAAAATTGGGTCTTCGATGTTGGATCTGCAATGAGTCCTCGATGACGGGAGCAGGTTTCCTTTGGCTGTTCTCACGATCTCTTTGGCGGTCCCTCTGGATTTAGCGTTCGATGACTTCCAGTATTGGCCGTTATTGAGTCTGGAACTTCAGCTATTCTTCAAATTTAAATTTTGATTTTTTCAAAATAAATTAAAATTCGAGTTACTTTCTCGAAAAAACACGATAACTTTTCGTGTATTATTCAATAAAAAACATAAAAAATTTTACGCACAGCAGTAAATTAAATTTCAAAAAAAATAATTATTTCATCAATTTAAATTTTCTAAGTCTCTCCTCAAAGTTCTACCGTAGCGATGGCTACCATGATGTGAGGTATGCAGAACGAGGATCGAAAGAACTTGAGACTTTTGACTTTTAAGACGTTTATTTCGCAACTAAAATATATTTGACAAACGAAAAAGTAAATGGTGAAGCAACAGCGATATACGATCGAAAGTAGTAGGGGAAACACTTCGTGACTAGACTGTACATATGACATATATATAGTGTGATAGTGATGATGATGATGAAGAATGAGATGAGGTGGGATTTCGTATCAACAGTATTTAAAAATTTTTTTTAATAATAATAATTCGTTTACTTTCAGCGTACAACATGATGAAGAACTCAAACGGTAAAATTTCAGGGGGGTGCTGTAACGGAAATCCCACCTCATCTCCTTCTTCATCATCATCACAACTATATATATATATGTCATACAATCACTTATGAAGAAATAGGAATTATCAACTGGTCCAGCCAGACAAAAATGACGACGAAAGACTTTCATTGGACGATATCATCGAAAGAAGATCAGACACACATATTACGAACACATAAATAAAACACCAAATATTCACTTTTCACGAACTTTTATTTTCACACAAGATGGTGAAGATGTTAATTCATCAACATTTGATGAGTGACAAGAGGCACACAAAATATATTATCACAGTTGGGTTTCAAACATAAAATCACAGATTACAAATAATACTAAAAACAGTGTTACCACAACATATGATATGTGAGAATAATAAGCTAACGTATAATATAATTTGCTATCATTCTCACACACCTCCTCAAATTATAATTATACGAGTTGTCAATATAAAACAAATTACTAAATTAACGACATAAAACTATAAATTGCTCATTACACAAAAAATGACAAAAGTCAACAACAACAACAAAAATTACAACGTGAAAAAATATTAACATATATGGTAAACGTATACAAAAAAGTTACAACAATTTTAACATCTCACAAAACATGACAAATTTAGGAGTTGGGCAGCCCTTTGTGAAAACGTCACCGAACTGTCGCAAAGTTGGTACGTACGAATATTTAAAGTCTAAATTTACATGATCGCATACAAAATGGTACTTTACGTCTACCTGCTTAGACCTGCGAGTATTCCATTTACCTGAATGCAGGAGCGCCAAGCAACTCTGATTATCCTCATAAATCGTGGCCTTGTCTTTAACTTGAATGCAAAAATCAGTTAACAAATATTTAAACCAAATGGATTCAGTAGTGGCGTCGCATATGGCGATAAGCTCACTCTCAGTGCTAGATAACGCTACAGTTGGCTGCTTTTTGCTGGACCAGGACACCAGCGAGCCATCGACAAAGACACAATATCCAGAGATTGACCATCTTGTAGTCACACAATTACCTCAATCGGCATCAGAATATGTTTCTATAATATTGTTATTATTATCATGTTCGTTTGTGAATGTTAGTTTCTTATCTTTTGTGGTTACTAAATATTTAAGAACCCATAGTAAATACCTAAAATGTTCATCAGTAGCATGACTGGTAAATTGGCTAAAATACGATATTGCAAAGCAAATATCAGGCTGTGACCCTAGCATTAGGTACATCAGACATCCCACAAGCTGCTGGTAGTCGTTATTCAATACACTATCACACGCATTGAGATCCCTGTCCAATTGGAGTTTGGGGTCAATAGGTGTGTAGGTAGGTGCACAATTTTCAACACTAAAACGCCTCGCAACAGTCTCAATGAGACCTCTCTGCTCAATTTCCAGAACACTTTCGTCACGATTGTGATTAATGTTTAATCCTAGGTACTTATTAATTTTTCCCAGATCTTTACATTTAAATCTTTTATTAATTTCCCTTTTAAAATATGTGATTAGTGTTTGATTATTCGAACTTATTATAACGTCATCAACGTATGTGAGTAAATATACTATAGAGTTATTATTTTTATTTGTGAAAATATATAAGCAGTCATCAGCCTTACTTTGCACAAAACCAAGAGAGACAAGGAATTCGTTGAACAATCTGTTCCACACCTTAGGCGACTGCTTCAGACCATAAATCGACCTATTTAATTTTAATACATTATTGTGTTTATTTATTTGTGTTTCTATACCTTCTGGTATCTCAAGATATACATCTTCTGACAGAATACCATGTCTATTTGTTCAATATAAAATTTTAATTTATTACTAACTGCCAACAGTGTCCTAACAGTTGAAAGTTTTGCCACTGGCGCATAAACTTCATCAAAGTTATATCCTTTCTTCTGCTGACACCCTCTGGCAACAAGTCTGGCCTTATACAGGATTTTATTATTATTATCATATTTTTTATTGAATATCCAGCGACATGTGATGGTGGTGGCGCCCTTTGGACATTTGGTCACCTGCCAAGTCTGATTGGAATCCAGAGCTTTAATTTCATCTGAAATAGCTTCTTTCCACATCACACTGTCAGGTGCAGCTATCGCCTCCTCAAACGTCAAAGGGTTGCCATCCTCAGCAACATATATATAATTTGCTGTACCATCATGTCCAGTCGCCTCCTGTGGCAAACAATCCAAGTTCAAATCACCATCTACTTCAATATTCTTTAAGTTTGATTCTGTAACTTCTTTAAAAATATCATCATCTTTTGTGTATTTATTACTATTATTATTCCCTATTTTATTTTCAAAGAACTGAACATCTCATGATACGCGTATTTCATTGCATTTATATCTAATAATTTATATCCACAGGGTGAGTACCCTACCATAACCAATTTCTCACTTTTATTTTTAAATTTATTAGAATCGTGTTTGAATGACAACATATATGCGTCGCATCCAAACGTTTTTAATTTTGTATAATCATATTCTTCATTAAACCACCTCTCAAAGGGGACAAAGTCCTTATTTGTCGGACATCTATTCACTATATAGATAGAGCACAATATGGCTTCTGACCAATAGATCTTGTCAAGACAACTCTCAAATAACATTGTTCTTGCCCTCTCACAAAGTGTCCTGTTCATCCTCTCAGCCTTCCCATTCTGCTGGGGACAGCCACCAACTGTAGGTTCAAAAATTATTCCCTTCTCAGCACAATATGACTGGAAGGTTGTATTTGTGTATTCTGTGCCACGATCACAACGAAGTCTTTTAACATTATATCCAAATTTATTTGAGACCATTTTGTGATATTCCCTAAATTTTGTGAACGCTTCCGTTTTACTCGTCAGTAGGTACACACAACAAAAATTGGAATAATCATCTATAAATGTCATAAAATATTTTGCTCCTTTATATGAAGGAGGATTTATCGGACCACAGAGATCAGTATGCACCAATTCCAGAGGCTTTTTAGTTTTTCTTTCATGCCTCAGGAACAGTTTTCTTCTCTGTTTCCCCATAACACAGGGTTGGCACAACAATCTGCGGTTGGAGTCAACATTCGGTATTAAACCTCTGTTTGACAACATCTTAACATCATTAACATTCAAATGAGCAAGACGCCTATGCCACAGAGTCAGAGGGCTTGATTCATCCTCCAACGTCAGGTTGCACGATTGACTTGACATTTTCAAAAAATCAATAGTGTACAAATCTGAGTCCACGCTAACCCCAGTGGTTACAATTTTTCCACTGCAGCGTTGGATGACCTCAACTGATTCCTCTCTAAACAGAGTATCAAAACCCGACCTGCTCATTTGTTTTACCGAAAGCAGAATTTGTGGCAGCTCCTGAGCATACCTTACATTCTTCAATTCAATTACAATTCCATTTAAAAGTTTTAATTTCACCGTACCCACAGACGTGATGGAAAGCGAGACTCCCTTTTTCGCAACACAAGTATTAGGAGGGTGAATTAATTCTATGTACTCACTGAACAAGTTAATATCATTTATAATATGAATTGTGCATCCACTATCGACAACAAATGTGGTTCGAGGAATTAAATTATCTTCTTTATTACTCTCAAAATCATCAATCTTATTACTATTACTACCATTAATCGTGAAACTAAAGCCCATTTCAGAGCATTCATTATTAACATTATTATTACCATTGCACATCTGTGCAGAATTCCTACTAGAATTACAATTACGATCATCAGATCTACTAAAATTATTATTATTGTGGTGGTGATTGTGACTGTGATTGTGATTTTTGTAGTTATTATTATTCCTATTCTTAACAAAACAATTACGAGCTATATGCCCAATTTTGTTGCAGAAATGACATTTGATCTTAGACTGACCACTATCATTACTACAATTACGACCATTATTATTAACATTATTATTATTTTGTGAACCTTAATTGTGATTATTATTATTAAAATTTCGACTTTCAACATCAGAAGACGAATTTTGAAAATAATTACTATTATTACTGTGAGATCTTCCTCGACTAAAACCACGATTATTGTTTCGATTTTGCGACCGGCCACGATTGAAATGGTTATTAAAATTACCAGAATTACAACCGACATTGTTATGGTTACCAAAGAACAGATTCTCTTCACCAGCAACAGGTACTGATGAAGGTTTTAGTGACACAGGATTCAGAGAATTACCTCTAACAGTCGACTTGCTATCCGAAGATAGTTCACTCTGGAAATTGTTCAGCCTCATGAACACTCCATCCCAGGTGACGACTTCTGCATCCTCCAGAACAACTTTGATCGGATGAAATTCGGCGGGCAGCGATCTCAGCAACATCAGGATAAACTGCTTCACGGTTTTCAAGTCTCCCAGTTTGGTCAAACGACGACATCGAGCACGAAAATCAAGAAGATACTTCTGCAAATCAGCACCAAAAACATACCATTTAGCATACAACTCTCCTCGTAAGTCCATCAGCATCTGGTCATTTCCGTTGTCAATTAAATTAGTCAACACTTGAAACATTTCTTTCGCCGTCGTGTACGTTTATATGATCTCCAGATACTTGTCAGTCACATTATTAGCGATCAGGAACATTGCCTTCGCATTTTCCTTCGACCAAGTATCTCCCCTATTACGAACAGTCGGTAAAGAATCAGTTATTATATTACCCAACAATTCCTTCGCCAACAACAGCTCCATCCGGAACTTCCAGGTTCTGCCATTTCGCCCATTAAATGGCTCAATATTATTCAACTTCCTAACTTCCATCTCGATGACAGGTAACGACGATCAGTTGCACCGCAAACAGCAATTTCAGCAACTATCAGATACGCCGACCAACGAATCAACTCGAACGAGATCACAGGAACAGCGAGAAGCGAACATATTAGAAAACGAAAAATAAATTAGAAGGCATGGTTACTACTTGGAAGAAGCAATCAGGATTCGACAGCACAACATTGACAAATTATAACAATGGCGACCACGTTGACATCCAGGTAACTGGGCCCATAACCTGTGAAGAAATAGGAATTATCAACTGGTCCAGCCAGACAAAAATGACGACGAAAGACTTTAATTGGACGATAACATCGAAAGAAGATCAGACACACATATTACAAACACATAAATAAAACACCAAATATTCACTTTTCACGAACTTTTATTTTCACACAAGATGGTGAAGATGTTAATTCATCAATGTTTGATGAGCGACAAGAGGCACACAAAATATATTATCACAGTTGGGTTTCAAACATAAAATCACAGATTACAAATAATACTAAAAACAGTGTTACCACAACATATGATATGTGAGAATAATAAGCTAACATATAATATAATTTGCTATCATTTTCACATCACTCATACACAAATCGCTTCCCCTACTATTCTCAAACCGATAATGCTGTTGCTTCGCCATTTCATATTTTGTTTGTAAAATATATTTCAGTCTGCAATAAAATGTCATTAGAGTAAAAAGTCTCAAGTTCTTTCGATCCTTGTTCTGTACGCCTCATATCACATATAATGGTACTCAATCGTCTCTATCAATTACGCACTCTATATTGAAGACACCTTATTAACTTCTTAACTGTGACATCATGTAATCACGTATTCACTTTTACATGAATATCTTTTCAACCGGTTTTTCTTACTCACTTCATGTTTGTAGTTTGTTTCGTTTGGTTTACTAATTAAAACATTTTTCCTTTCATTTTATGTTGTTGAATTTATTTTGTTCTTATATATTCTTATATGGTAGCAGCGCAGGTTTCTTTTAAAATAAAAGATCCTCAAAGTAAAAATAATAAATTAATCTGGCGACAATAAAAATTGGTTCTCGGTATAAAACAAAAACAGTACGGGTAAGTACCTACACTTTCTTATTCTTTTAAAATTAAAAGAATCAGTAATAATCCTTAAAGTATTTAAGTAAGAAATAAAATTCAATGTGGGTAATCGATAAAAACCATTGAATAAGTTTGAAATAAACCCCCCCTTTAGTAGAATAATGAACTTAGTAAATTCGTCTTTTGTTAAAACCTCATGGCGGACAATGAAGTGCAGGTATATACATGACGCAGCGCTATAGGGTCTGAAGCTGGCTAAACAGGTACACAGGAGCGATGAAATATCAAATGTATACCTGACAATACATACCTGATGTATGATTAATAAAAAGTGCGCTTAAGTTTTCTTGTAAAATAAACCACGTGGTGATCCTCATTGGCGTGTTCTTTACCTCAAAGACAAATTCATTGTTTTGCTATATTTGATAAAATTATCCAATTAAAATCGCATTTAAAAAAAAAATACTGTGAAATGAAAGGAAGATAAAACTGTGGTCTAGGACACGAATTTGAATGAATTTAGAATATAACTGTCCTATAGTATAAGTATGTGGTAATACAGTTTATCTTTTTAATGAAATTACCAAAAGCCTACCAATTATTATTATAATAACAACAAACACCATGTTTTATGAAAGCGATGTGTTGTATCCTGAAATTCATTTAATGAACATAAATGAGGTAATCTACTAAATATGGATTAAGAAAATATATTTTAATTGAATAATTTATTATAGAGTTTGGAGGGAGTAAATGATTGTAACGAGAATATTGGTTACAAAATAATTAAATACTCGTAAATGTTAAAAGGTTGTATTGAACAAGATATAAAACAGTGAAATACTAAATAATAAGATTAACAGAGCAGGTAAAAGATAAGTTAATGTAAGGTAAAGATGAGATAAAATGTATATAGTTACATGAGTTTTTATAACTATAAGTTTTGGGAGGAGAATATGGCGATTTCTTGGAGAGTGGAAATGGTAGTGATACGATTGGAGAGTTATGACAATACAAGTTTAGATATTGTCCAATAGGAGTTTAAGGAAATGACATAAATGGTGATTTTGGGTATTTGCAATATCTGCAGAATGGTTTCATAGAAAAGAGTTGTTATGAAAAGTGTATTTATGTTTGTTTATAAACATTGAAAGTAGAATATATGAGTCAGTAAAGGCAAGTGAAGACTTGTTTACATGACATCAATATAATGAGAATTGTTTTAGGTGATTGATATATATGTGAAATATATATATATATATAAGAGAGAAATATTATGAATGATACAAAATTATCATTACAATGATCTATTAAAAAGGGGGAAAGAAAACTAACGTAGTATATTTAATAATCACTTATTCATTTTTGATCATTAATGAAATAAATCCTCGTAGAGGTAAAAATCCTATATCTAAGGACGTATATAGGTCTGAGTAAGTCTCAATATCATTGTGTTATTAAGTCCTTTTCAATGCTAAATGTTGTAATAAGAAAGTACATAGTCCTGGCCAGGCACAAAACGTCCTAGACCTAAAATTAATAGGCATAATATTAAAACTTACTTTCAAAATAGCATTTAAAACAAAGGCTACATGCAAAAGAGTCATGTATTACGTGTGTCGTAATAAATTTTAATATATTCTAACTATGTGTTACAATAGAATAATACTGGTAATGATCGTTGGCAATCAGGCTATAAAACAAATTAATTTTGACATGTTTGTTATATAGATAC
The DNA here is from genome assembly GCA_011428145.1 of Ericerus pela. Classification (NCBI taxonomy): domain Eukaryota; kingdom Metazoa; phylum Arthropoda; class Insecta; order Hemiptera; family Coccidae; genus Ericerus; species Ericerus pela. The sequence goes on along the minus strand of WOFM01001448.1, from coordinate 12,641 downwards.
TTCAACAAATGTCGAGTAACTACGTTCCACCACCTCCAGGCCTAAGTGTTCCAAATATGTTTCAACAAAATCAAGTGGACCCATCGGAACAGATGGTCACCATTCAAAAATTGTCATTGAATCCCAATGCTCAAATTTTTCAACAACCTCATCACTTTCAGATTAGAACTGACTATGAATTACGAGCAGCTCACAAAGCTGAAGTGATGAGTGAATTGAAACATGCAGTAAATAGAGTGATTCAATATGATCTTCACCTGGCTCATCTTGTAATAGATGATTATAATCAGTACATCTCCAGTCTGGTACGTAAACAAGAAGAGTCCAGGAAAATTCAACAACAAAGACAACAAGTACAATTGACCAGATTAGTAACCCTAAATTTACAAATGAGTTCATCCCATGAAAATATTGTTCCACTTCCATCACTTCCACGAACGAATGTACAAATAACCACACCATTAATACAGACTGCTACGCGTTCAGACACAAATGTAATTAATGATCCATGTGTGTCGCCACAATCAAGAATCAGTAACTTAGATCTGCGTGTGTCGCAGATGAGACAAGAGACCGCAAGTAGAACATCAATTCCTGGTCAACCAATAAGAGAACAAGATACTGTAACTGCTCAAATTCATCAACGACCTGAAAATCAGACTCCACAGGAGCAAAATACAAACGAAGAATCTCAAAGCACCCAGGAGTGACCGGGAACAGTGAGTACCCAATGGGAAAGAACTGAAACAAATGTTGCTAGTAATACAACAGCAGGTGATCCCACAAATCAGCAAACTGAACAATGGACTGATAATCGGAACCTGGAGATGGAACGGTGAAACGTGAGAAGTACAAGTATAATGGAACAGGAAGTGGAAGAACAAATTAGGGGAATTGCAGAAGCAAATGAATGACAAATCACTGAAAGAAGAAAAGAAATAGAAGAAAGAGACAAACACTTACCTCCCCAACATCGAGGTAGAAATCTGTCTTCGTTAAGACCTAACTGGAACAGAGAAGAACAATCACTAGGATCGTGGAATCAAACAATAGGTATGACAAATAGAAATAATTATTTTAGCACTAAAGTTCGAATAACCCCAATTAAGTTAACTGAAGAATCCGACTTCAGACTGTGGTATGATCAATTTTCTATGTTTGTATCTCGATTTGATTTTTCCAATGTGTTCAACCTTGAAAATCCTATTACACTAAATAAGGAACAAACTCAATTAAAAATTGATGCTCGAGCTACACTATGTGAATGGCTTGACAAAAATCACAGAAAATTAATAGTTGGGGAAAGAGATCCAACAAAATGTTTTATAAAAATAAAACATTTTAAAGAACCACAAGGTAGGATATGTGACTTATATTTCAGAAATATATAAAAGGGAATTCAACCCGAAAAACATGGAACTGAAAGATTGACTAAAAGAATTTGAAGAACTATCAAGAAAACTCTCTGTAAGTTATGACGGTTGGTCCGACAAACGTAAATTATAATGTTTCTTAAATCACATGATAATTCCTTTTCCAAACATTAATATTCAGTGTAAAGATAAACAACAAATAAGCTCTGATGGTAAAATAATAAATAATATCATGTATGAACAAGCAAAAGCCATTGCATTGGAAGAGGAATTATTATTAAAAGAAAGAAATAATAAATACAAATTAGATAAAGCTGCCGCTAAAGCAGCAAGACCATTTCAAAATAAACAGATGTTAGGAAAATTTAAAAAGAAATTTAATTTTTCAGGAGAGAAAAATAAAGAAGACGATCCGAGAAAATGTTATAAGTGCAACAGACATGGACACATTGCAGCCAAATGTCGAGCTTGCTATAGGCTTGAACCTATAAACTAAAATGAAAATCGTAACCAAACTCGAAGGAAAACACCAGCACCCAAATACATTGAGAAAAGACACAAATCTCAATCCAAAAAGTCCAAACATTCGAGCCATAAGAAACATCATGAAGCGAGATCAACTAAACAAAACAGTTCTTCTGGTTCGTTCTCAAATAGTGTTGGGATACGATTCCCTCACTACCTCACGAACACGTAACTGTATATCAACTCACACTGCATGTAACACAATATTACTTTTATTCTTTTCACATGTGGCGACACTGATCGCCAGTATAATATTCTTTCCGCCACTGCTCGACGGAGAATGTTCTCCGCTCGTCAGTCGTTGTACTAAAGTCGTCAATAAACCTTTTTCATTGATAAATGTCCGTGCTTCATTTTCGTTGGATGAAAAGATCAAAACTCACCTCAACATGGTAGCCAGAGCTGCGGACCAACGGAAATAAGTGCGGAATTCGAAACATGTTCATATTAATCGTGTAATTTGTTAAAAGTAAAAGTTTATGTGTCATGAAAAAGTGAAAAATTTTGTATTGTGTAAAACCTCCACGCAAAGTGGAAGGACAGTCAAAAGTTCGTGAACGCAAAGTTTGTGTCCAGTGATCGAAGGAAGTATCCTGGAATAGCCGAAAAAGCGGTGAATCAAATGAATCAAAGGTAAAAATTAAAATTGATGAAAACTTCAGTGAAATCGTGGGCGCCGAGTAAAACGTCAAAGTCGAGAGTTTGGTGTAAGCAGATCAGGTACGAAAGGATCCTGTGGTTTGGAAAACCGGCTTGCAGAGTCAAAAACGGCTGGCAATTGTTCGTGCTGTGTTCCGGAAAGGAAGTTCAGATCAAAAAGTCGAAAGTCTGAAAGTTGCAGAGTCAATAGTCAAAGTCAACATCGGAGCAGAGGAGCAGAGAAACAGAAAAATTACGAAAACCGAATAAAGATAAGTAAAAATTAAAATAATTAATTAGTAATCGGTGTGATTTTTGCCTCAAAATTAATAATAAAAGTTTGAAAATTCATTAAAGTAAAGTAAAACGTTCGAAATATTTTCCTGTTGACACTTAACCAAAATTAGAGGAAAGTTGAAACCTGAAAGATTCATTGGTAACCTTTCAGACTTTATCTCGTTGGTCGAAAGTGGTCGAAATAGGGAAATATTTATTGAAAGAGATACACTCTGAATAACAAAAGAAAATTATTTAACATCATTGGTTTTGAGTGACAGTTTACTCCTGTTCACAATCTGAATAGAGTATTTTAAATTGACAATAGATAACGAATTATTTTTTCCTTTCAGCATCAACCTCTTGTATTTCTGTTGAATAATTTTTGCATTGAAATCTAATCTACGTTTTAACGTGTTCAACAGAATTATTTTTCGATCCGGAACAAGACCAAAACCTTAGACTATTTCGAATTAAAAGACATTTTGGCGACAAAGTAACAGAAAACCCATGAACTGAAAAGAAATCGAAAACAACGGCGGAGAGATCAACTCATCGTCAGCGGCAGATTGCGTGAGATCTAATTAAAACGTTAATTAATTATTAAGATTTATGACATAATATTTTGACTTGCATTCCCGATCGAGCGGTTGAGACCGTGTTTGCATAATCGTGCGGTTGAGACCGTGTTACCCCCTAGAATTAAGCTCTCGTGTTTCTGAGGTAGGAATAATAAGCCCCGAAAATAAAAATTCGAACAAGATGTCACGATTCGACACAAAGAAGGTATTTGACGGGAGAAATTATGACGCCTGGAGGACCATGATGGTCTCCACACTTTACGCAGAGGGATTATACCCGATCATGCATGATACAGAAACGGAAGTACTTTTTTTGGGATTAGATTTAAATAATTTTTTAAACCCTGAGTCTAGTAACGCCAACCCAGCAACTCGAATGACATATTTCCGAAATCAGGAAAAGGGAAAGGCACTCATATACCAGGGACTCAACAACGAACTAATCGAGAGAGTGAAGGATCTCAAAACAATAAACCAAATTCTGAAAGTACTTGACGAGAGATATAAAAGCTGTACTCAGGTCACGTACATTAATGCAAAACAAACATTTCAAAGACTAAAATTTCATAGCGATGGGAACATGAGAAGTTATTTGGATGTTTTCTCGAGGGCAGCCCAAAAAATAAGGGATTGTGGAAAAAATCTGGACAGACAGGAAGAGATAGAACAACTTCTAATCTCGTTAAACATGGACTACGATATGACAAGGCTGGAGTTTAATACATTAAGTCAGGACCAGAAAACAATTGAGACACTCCATGCCATGTTAATCGAAAGGTCGGATAGGCTGTATGACGAAAAGAAGTCAAAATATAATAATAATAATAAATTTCGAAACTTCACAAATAACAATAAAAACCAAAGATCCCAATACGGAGGAAGTTACAACAGATATAATTATACAAATAGAAATCAAAATTTAGATCAGGGAAAAGTAAAATATAATAACAACCAACAAAAAGAAACATCCCAATATAATAATAATTATGAAAACAAAAAATACGAAAATAATCAGAATCATAACACTTTGCCAAATCCAAATACGTTAGTTTGTTTTAAGTGCCACGGCAAAGGGCACATAGCCAAAGTATGTCCGTCAAATAAAGAGGGTGCAATACCCCAAAGTAAGTTGGATGGTCCTGCACAGAACACAAGATACGGACGAAACAACACCAATAATAATAATAATAAAAACAAAAAAGAAAATGACGTTCAATGGTCAATGATGATCAGATATAAAAATCAAGAACCAAATAATAACAATAAATTAATAAATCTAATAACGTCAAAAGACACAAAACAAGAGTTAGATTCTAATTATATTCCCTTAACTAAAAGAATAATGCTAGACGGTGGAGCTGTTGCCCACGTAATATCAGACCTGTCAAAACTGTCCAACCCAATAATGCTAGAAAAACCAATTGAATTGGAATGTGCCATCCAAGACACTCTCTTAATAGCAACCCACATAGGTACAATGTTCATTAGAGTGGAAAACTCTGAACGAGATCAAAAAGTAATAAGACTAAAAAACGTACACTATGTCCCATCACTAAACGTAGACCTGATGTCAGGAATAAAAATAACAGAAAATAGGGCATTGGGAATAGACCAAAATTTCTCGGCGGCACACATATATGTCAGAGGAACGAATGAAGTACTCTTCTCAGCCCCAAAAATAAAGGGGGTATACATGGTCAAATACGAGATTGTGCCGGAATCCACAGTCAATTTAATAGAAAATGAAGATGAAATTAATAAAATATGTCCTTATAAAAATGAATCAAATAAATTGGCATGCATGCCCAACATAAATTCCCAAGACGAATGGATGGAATATGAAATAGAAGAGGAAATCATCGAGGAAAGTCAGGAGGAAAGTGAAAATAATAAAGAGAGTACAACTAATAATAATATAATAATAAGTCAAAATGACGAACAAAATAGTAATCGAACCCAAAATAGGGAAACTAGCGAGGAGGATGAAGAAACGAATGAGGACATAGGTTTAAACGATAATAATAACATAATAAACAATGAATCAATAAATAATAACCAAGAATCAAATGAAAGTAAAGGGGAATTAAAAATAGAAAAAAATATGATATGGCACAGGAGATTGGGACATTTATCGGGAAAGAACTTGAGGTTCTTAACCAAAGTCTCAAGAGGTATTCCTAACGGAATAACATTCCGAGATGATGAATTCGGTTTGTGCGAGATATGTGTAAAGGCTAACTCAAAAAGACTAGGGCACAATAGTACAAGGACCAGGCCTGAAAGGAAACTGGAACTCATTTCATCAGGATACAATGGGCCCCTTTTCACCGGGTATATATGGTGAAAAGTATGTATTAATATTTGTAGACCACGCCACAAAATACACCTTTGTCTCTACCATAGAAAAAAAATCAATGGTGTGTGAAGAATTCAAAAAATTATATATGAAACTAAAGTCAAAATTTCCGGATTATCCCATTGCCACCTTGAGATGTGACAATGCTAAAGAATACTTAGATTCACACATGAAGACATTTTGTGAGGAAAACGGCGTAAGTCTCGAGCCTGTAGTTCCATATTCACCAGAGCTAAATGCAATGGCTGAAAGACAGAACCAAACAATAATGGCTAGAACTAGAGCTATGCTGTTTGACTCCGAATTGGACTTCAAATTTTGGTCATTGGCAGTTCTGACGGCGGTGTATGTCATAAATAGGAGCCCAACAAGGGCAAATAAAGAAAACAAAACCCCTTTTGAAATGCTTTACGGCATAAAGCCGGATCTATCAAACATGAGAGTTTTCGGGTCTCTAGCCTATAGACATATTCCCATGGAAGTTCGCCAACAACAGGCCACTAAAAATAAAAAGAAGAAAACAAATCCTGAACATCCAAAACTCACACAAAGGGCAGACAAGGGGGTATTTGTGGGATACACAAGTAGTGGATACTGCATAAGAGACCCGATAATTGACAAATCACACGTAACTTGTGATGTCAGATTCGATGAAATGAGGAACATAAGGTACATAGATAACACAAATAATAAAAATAAAGACACACATAATAATATAATAGAAAACCCCTTAATACTAAGCGTATGTAAACAAAGATACAGATATTATATAGAGGACCACATCCCTCAAAAATGGGAAGATGTGGAAAACAATCAATTTAAAACTGATTGGCAAAGAGCAATCACCGACGAGTTGAAATCATTGTCTGATATGGGTGTGTGGGAGGTTGTTCCCAAAGAAAGGAACGTGAGGATGGTAGACACCAAGTGGTGCTTCACCACAAAACCCGACAATCAAGGCATCCACAGGCCAAAAGCCAGATTGGTTGCAAGGGGTTTTAAGGACCTTACTCACTATTCCCTAACTGAAACCTATGCCCCGGTGGTACAGTACTGGCTGATAAGATGGACGTTATCCATCACAAATAAATACAACCTAAATATCATACAATTTGACATAAAAACAGCCTTTCTTAATTCAGAAATAAAATATCCCATATATATATCTAATCCAAAAGGATGCCAACTAGGGGAAAACAATTGCCTAAGACTGATTAAGTCAATATATGGACTGAAGACGTCTTCTAAAAGTTGGTACGACTTACTAAACTCGACAATAATTCAAGCTGGATTTCTTCAATCAAAAATAGATAGGTGCTTATACACAAAACAAAATAATAATGGTGCAATGGCACTCCTAATAGTCTACGTGGATGACATGTTGTTGGCTAGCAACCACGACGAGTGGACACGAGACCTAATAAACATATTTAATAAAAACTTTACATTGAAAATAGAAATGAATCCAACCTTTTTCGTCGGTTTTGAAATAAGTCGAGACATCCCAAGGAAACAAATAACATTAACACAGAATAGGTACATAGACAAAATCCTACGTAAATTTGGTATGACGGAATGTAACCCGACGACCACACCTATGGAAACAGGCCTTAAAATAAATAAGCCAACAAATGGTAGGGATGACACCGAATATAGGGCCATGATTGGGAATTTGCTATATGTAGCGAGACTGACCCGCCCGGACATTGCTTTCGCCGTCAATTACCTATCACGTTTTCAGAAATCCTCTAATAGTGAAACCAAGAATTACGTTCGCCGAATTATTAGGTACCTTAAAACAACAAGGGACTTCTCTCTTGTATTTCACTCTGACCAGACTCAGATTAAAGCATTTGTCGATGCGTCGTATGCACCCGACGTAGACGACTCACCCATAGATATAGAAAACTTGGAGAAAGGGTGCTCCACAACAGGCTATATGATTTTTGCAAACGGAGACTTGTTAAACTGGGCCGTTCATCGGCAAAACTTAGTTGCAACCTCGTCAACTGCAGCCGAACTAATTGCGTTGAATGACGCACTTGACGACATATATGTGATCTGGAGACTCACTGAGAGCGTTTTTTCTGTAACCGACTCAGTGCAAGTGTACGAGGATAATATATCCGCATCACGCATTGCATCTGGGGGAAGCCAGAAACGCTCCAGGTCTTTAGCGATCAAGTGTTATGCAGTTTTGGAAGCCTTCCAAAATAAATTAATTACGTTTAACGATATTAGGTCGTCCGATCAAGTTGCGGATATTTTAACGAAGGCACTTGATCGGAAAACGTACCAAAATATTGTCACGAAGATACTCCGAACAAGTCAACCTTTCGGCCAATAGTCTTAAATGACTCAACCCACAAAATTTTTTGTTTTTGGTTCTGGACTGCGGATGGGCGTCGGTCTTTTAGCGCCTATCGTAAACCGAGCGGTCCATATGTCGTTTCACCACTCATTTCACAATTTACAATAGGTTCCCCGTCGCTGCTCTACCTCTCTTATTGGCATCAGCATTCCCTAATATATACCATTGATTCCCACAATAGCAAATCTATATTAAAAACACACAATTAATTATAAGAATATATATATATAATAATATTATCTCCCTACAGCTGACGATGAGGAGACATTGATCTCTCCGACACCTTTTTTTATATATGCTAAATCGAAAATCACACAATAATTATAAGATGTGACACTAAAACACAAGGTTCAATATATACCTCATGTTAACATTTACACGACATAGTTAAGTTAAAACAACAAGACAATGTATGAACGCATAAACATTTATTATATAATATTATACTAGTCAACGACACACCTATTTTTTATTTTTTTTTACCATTTTTTACACATAGCAATTTTATATGACAACTACATGTAATAATTTTGACTGCTTTTGCTTATTTCTTGTTTATATTTTGTTTTAAATACATGCGATATGTGACACTAATTTATATATATGTTCGTTCGTCCGTTTTGAATCGCAGGGGGGTGTTGGGATACGATTCCCTCACTACCTCACGAACACGTAACTTTATATCAACTAACACTGCATGTAACACAATATTACTTTTATTCTTTTCACATGTGGCGACACTGATCGCCAGTATAATATTCTTTCCGCCACTGCTCGACGGAGAATGTTCTCCGCTCGTCAGTCGTTGTACTAAAGTCGTCAATAAACCTTTTTCATTGATGAATGTCCGTGCTTCATTTTCGTTGGATGAAAAGATCAAAACTCACCTCAACAAATAGTAAATCTAGATCGTGTTCACAAAGCTCTGGTTCGTCCAGCAACTCATCCAGGTCATTGTCACCAAATAAACAAGGTAAAATTATGATATTAAGAAATAAATTTAAACACTCTAAATGTTTATATGTTAATGAAAATGCAAGAAATGAAATATGTTTCTTGAGCGACACAGGGGCAACAAATCATTTTGTATCTGATTTAAAACAAATGAGAAACATTCAAAAGCTCAAGAAGCCAAAAATCATATATTGCGCAAATAAAAATGAGAATGCAAATATTGAAATAACACACCAAGGTTCAATATTTGTTAAAGATATAAATGGTAATCCTTTCGAATTAAGAAAAGTAAATTATTCAAAAGGTATGTCAGATAATCTATTTTCATTACACAAAATAACAAAATTAGGGTATAATGCGATCTTCACTGAATCTGAGTGCAAAATTATAAATAAGAAAGCAAAAGAAATAATTTTTCTAGGATACAAATACCAAAATTATTGGCTTTTAGATCTTAAATTATGTGATAAAAATACTATTTATGTAACCAAAAATAAACAAAAACTTTCGACAAATAAAAATTTGATACAAAAAGAACATTCATACACTATAACACATGATGTATGGTCTGAATCTGAAAACGACATTCTTCAAGAACACGATTATACAAATGAAGCCATACCAAATATTCAAAAATTAGATGAAGAAAGATTAGAGGAATATCTAGACTTAGGTGCTTGCATTACTATAGACAAATTAAGTAAAATAGATAATAATAAAAACGAAAGTATAAGAAAGAAACTAGGCTTTCTTTTTCATGTTAGGCTAGGTCATGCTTTGGTTTTGCACCTTGAACAAGCAAAGAAAACATTAAAAATTTTAGAAAATATAAATTTCTTAGAAGAAATTGAGGACTGTGAAGTATGCAATTTAGCAAAAATAACAAAACATTCCCACAAGACAGAAAGAGAAACTGCAACAAAACCCTTACAAAGAATACATTCTGACCTTATTGGTCCAATGAAACCCACAGGTGCTTGGCAGAAAAGCGTCCATATTATAACATTCACATGATTTCTCACAATATTTGGTAACATTCAGCATCAAAGATAAAACATGTGTTGTAGAAGCGTTTCTAGAATTTCTTAAAGTTATGAGATACAATATAGGCGATTCTACAGCCAAAATTCAAAGTCTACGTATCGATGGTGGTAGAGAGTATTTGAGTAATACAATGAAAAAGATTATATTGGATGAAGGTATAATTGCTGAAACGTGCCCACCTGATACATCACAACATAATAGTGTAGCTGAGAGATTAAATCGAACCCTTTTAATGAAAATTAGAGCTTTATTAATAGATAGTGGTCTTCCACTTTAATTTTGGGAATTAGCTTTAAATCAAGTTATTCATATACATAATAGACTACCACATAAAAGACTAAAATTCAAGACTCCATATGAATTATTAAGAAAGAAAGTTCCAACAATAAATTACATAAAATGTTTTGGGTGTATCGCATATCGTAAAATTCCATATGAAAAATAGAACATTAAAAAGCTTGAAGGAAGAGGTGAACTCGGCATATTAGTAGGATGCAATATGGAATCTTGGCAACTACTTAATACAAAAACAGGAAAATTACATAGGAGTAGTGATGCAGAATTCACCGAATCTGTAATGTTCAAGGACAAATTTCCTATAGATTATTTTCAGAAAAATGGTTTTTCAACTTTTGACACCACAACCTGGGAAAATGAAGATCCCAAAATTGACTTCGTAGGAGGTCTACCAGAAAATTACCTTAGTGAAAATCACAATAAAAAACGTCCAATTGAAGAAGTAATTTACCTATCAAAAAAGAAAGTCAAATTCGATGATACTTCTTTCAAAAACTTTAAAAATAAAAATATAAACCCAAAAGAAATAATAGAAAAGAAACATTATTCTATGATATGTAAAATTAACGATGTCCCTGAAAATTACAAAGATGCCTTAAAAAGTAAAGAAAAGAACAAATGGCTAGAAGCTATTGAAAAAGAACTAATATCACAAGAAAACAGTAAAACGTGGGTGTTTACCAAAAGACCTAAACATATTTGAGTAATTGACTCTAGATGGATATTTATTAAGAAAACACAAGCAGATGGAAATATTCTATATAAGGCTAGACTCGTAAGTAGAGGATACAAAGATAAAAATGTTTATGATTTTTCAGAAATATACGCACCTACATTAGGTATAGCTGAGGTAAGAGCTATTCTAGCCATAGCAAATAAACTAGGTTGGTCCATTATACAAGTAGATGTTGACGTAGCTTTTCTAAACAGTGAACTAGATCGAGAAATTTATATGGAAATCCCGGAAGGTATTAATAAATTAAAAGAATATAAAAGAAATAACATTTGTCTACCAAAAAAAGCATTATATGGCTAAAAGTCAGCCTAAAAAGATGGCACATAAGATTTAAAAGAGCAATGAAAAATATGAACTTTTATATACATGAAGGTCAAGCGAACATATATTATTGGGAGAAAAACTCTACATATGTAATTATTCTAGCATATGTAGACGACATATTAATAACAGGTAATAACAAAGATAAAATCCTCGAAACTCAAAATCGATTGAATAAAAATTTAAATTAAAGATGATGGGTGAACCTAGTAAATACTTAGGGATTGAAATACATCGAGACAAAATACAAAGGAAAATGTGTTTGTCACAAACAAAATTTATTGAATCCTTACTAAATAAATTTGGTATGTTAGATTGTAAAGAAACTGATACTTGGATGATTACAAATCAAGCTTTCAAGAAAACTAATTATATTCCAAAAATTAAAACAACACTAGACCTAAGACACAGTATTCTATATAGGGAAGTGGTTGGTGCATTATTATATCTTACTATGTGTACAAGACCCGAAATTTCGTATGTAGTAAATGTATTAACTAGAAAATGTAGCAATTTTGATATTCATGACTGGATTAAAGTCGAACGTGTTTTAAAATACTTAAAAAGGACTAAAAATATTGACATTAATTTTGAAGGAAATGGTACAAATTTTGTAGGATATAGTGATGCATCATTAGGTATAAATGACACTGATGGTCTATCAACATCTGAGCTGTGTTTGATTGGACTACACTGGCTACACCATCCTACACCAGTTTTGAAAACGTGTTTTATTGGATTGGTGTAGTTTAGTGTAGGTATACACATTTTGTTTGATTGAAAAAGTGTAGATCAGTGTAGCTGCATGGGTGTACACCATCTACACTGGCTTTTTAGGAGGTGTAGACCAGTGTAGTTTGGTGTAAATGGAGTGAAATTGCAATTTAAGGAAATCAGTTTCTTATCTGTTATCATTCTTCCTCATTTTGCAAAAAAATAAAAAAAAGGTATTATTTATCAGTTTAATTGGACGTTTTATTTGCAAATAGGTCATTTGTTTTCTTCTCACTAAAATTCAAAGAATGGTTTTCAAATGCTTTAGAAATTTACTGAAATGACAGAAATGAATTCTAAAAACAACAAAAATATCATTAAAAAACGTCATAAGTTGCTACTCCACACGAATTATTTAATTGCTTGTATATCTATTGAAAAATGTGAAGTTTAA
>WOFM01001446.1:0-27092 GCA_011428145.1 Ericerus pela | reverse complement strand
TGACTGGCGTCATAGGTCACCGTAAGTTTCCTCGGAAATTTACTAGGAGGAGAGTGGTGTGGCGACGGGTGGTCGATGACGAACGTGTGTGTACTACACACTCGTCGACCACCTAGCGGGCCAGTGGGGTAAAACCCACGAACTACCTTTTTGTGCTCACGGCTGTATATTTCGTCTATGCAGCTTAATTGTTTACTGGGCTCGGCCCGCACACATACACATTCGTATATCACGCAACCGACCTGATTGGTATTTGTGTGGTGTCTTGAACTTACACACACACCCACATTAATAAAATTAGATACTCAAAGAATTTAGGTGAATAGATTAACAAAATTGGGTTATTATGCAGTATTTAGGGACAAAATTTCAGAAATATGTAATGAAAAATCACAAAAATAGTTATGTTAGGAAACAAAATGGGCAAATACTAATGGTTTAATTTTGATATTGTCACTTATTTGAGAGTATATTTAACAGATAAAGAAAAAGATTCGTCTACCAAATCAGAAATTGAAAAGTATGTAAATGATGACACTAATATCCTTCATATTCTAAAGTCAAAGATGTATGGTCAGAAAGTGATTCTGAAAGTCATGTCATGAATCACAACTATGACAAGTCAAAGTCAAATACGAATAATTTAAAGTCAAATTAAGAACTTTGAGAATATTTATATCTAGGCGCAGATATAACAATTGATGATCTAAATAACCTAAAAGTACCTTGTGAAAATTTGATAAAGAAAAAGTTAGGATATTTATATCATGTTAGAATAGATCATGCATCAATGGACTATTTAAAGAAAGCATCAGTCACGTACAATTGTTTAAAAATTATAGATTTTGACACTGAAATACAAGAATGCGAAGTATGTTGTTTAGTAAAAGTAAAAAGGTCACCTCATAAAACGATAAGAGAAATAGCTGATAAACCACTTTTTTGAATACATAGTGATTTGATGGGTCCAATTAAATCAATAGGTGTAATAAATAAAAGTGTTTATGTAGCAACCTTTATAGACGATTTTTCAAGATACACAATGACATTTAATATGACAAATAAGTCAGAAGTAGGAAAATATTTTAGAGAATTTATAGAAACTATGAGAACCAACTTAGGGGACAGAAAAACTAAAATCTCATACCTCCGAATTGATGGTGGTAGAGAATACTTAACGATAGACATGAAACATTTAGTCAAACAGAAGGTATAGTGTTAGAAGTAAGCCCACCCGATACACCTGAACTTAATGGTACAGCCTTTCGATTCAATCTCACAGCCATACAAAAAACAAAAGCTTTATTATTAGATAGTGGTTTACCACTAGAATTTTGGGAGTTAGTCTTACAACAAGTCACGCACATTCATAATAGATTGCCACATAAAAGATTAAAAATGAAGACACCCTACGAAATGTTGAGAAACAGAAAACCTAAAATTGAATACATCCATAGATTTGGATGTATAGCAATAAGAAAGTTACCCCATGCCAAAACAAAAACGTCAAAATTTAGTGAAGATGGAGAAAGTTGTATATTAGTATGATCTAATCCTCAATCCTGGCTACTTTTAAAACCCGAAAGAGGAAAATTAATTAAATCCAGTAATGTAACATTTTTAGAGTCAATTACCTTTGAAGATAAATACCCAAGAAACTACTTTAGGACTACCTAGAATCAAACTAATTAATTGGAACAATATAGAAGATGATACGCAAGTAAACCTATCAAATGGTATACCTGAAAATTTTATAAAAGAAAATGATTCTGAAATAATTCTAAAGTCAGATAAATGTAAAAATAAATTTGTAAGAAAACCTAAACAAGTCAAAAAGAATAAAAATAAAGTAAAATTTTATGTATCATCAAGTGAGTCTTCATCAGAAAATAACGATTCAGAGGGAGAAGTTGAATCAGAACCGAGCAAAAAGACAATAATTGCCACAGACAGAGACGATCGATATTTTGCAATGATGTGCGAGATAAATAAAGTTCCAAAAACGTATAAAGATGTATTAAAAAGTAATGAAAAAGAAAAACAGATGGAGGCAATAGATTTAGAAATAATGTCACTTCTAGAGAGTAAAACATGGAAATATGTAAAGAAACCAGAAGGTAAAAATATTATTGATTTGAGATGGATTTTTGTCAAAAAGTTAGAACTAGGAGGCATGTATAGATATAAAGCAAGAGTTGTAGCAAAAGGTTTTCAAGACCATCATGTGTATGATATGTCCGAGTTATATGCACCAACAATAGGTGTAGCACAAATAAGAATGTTTTTGAGCATAGTAAATAAAATGGGATGGAAAATTATTCTATTAGATGTCATAGTAGCATTCCTAAACAGTAAACTAGATAAGAAAATTTACCTAAAGATACCAGAGGCAGTAGATGTAAATGAAAAATTCAGAAAAGAAAATGTGTGTGAATTAAGAAAAGCATTGTATGTATTAAAAGTAAATCCAAAAGGTGGTATCTGAAATTAAAAAGATAATGAAAAGTATGATGTGGAATACCTTGTCGTGAGAGATATTCTCACCAGAAGGAAATTCTACAGAATTTAAGCGTGTTCAGCCACTTCATACGAATGTATGGGCAAGCCAAAACCAAACCGAACACTGGCGATTTTAGAGCCGGTTCTGTGAGTTTTTATACAGGTTTTGGCACGTGCACACAAACACACGTACGTAGTAAAATACGTACGTTGTTTAAGTACGGCCAGGTCGCATCATCCCCTACTATTATAGGTGGCGGCTGGCCGGTTCGTGTACGAATCGTGACATTGATTGATGGATGACGTCACGATTCGTACTCGTACATTATCTGCAAGTATTCGCAGGTAATTACGATCGAACGTAATTTTGTATGTTCGTTTAACGTCGCAAGGACGATAAGTTGCCTGCCCTATGGGGCGGCGACTGTCGTCGAGGGGTCCGAGCCCCTATACCTCATACCGATGAGTCCCCACAGCTACTCCCCCCCAGTTTTTGCGCCGCAAGAACGACCAAAAATGCGCAAGGCCTGGGGGACGTGCGGGTTTACTTTCGCCTCTGGTCGGCCTCCCACTTCGCCAGAGCACTGCCTACCGCGGCCCCAACGCACTCGTAGGATTCCCTACGGGCGTTTGCTCGGGCCAGGTAATTCGCTCGGCTGCCTTCACCCCTATGCCTCGGTTTCGTATTTTTCGTGGGAGCATAGGGGTGTCAACGGGAGTGAGGGGGTAGCGGACGCCTGAATGTCGGCTTCCTGTGCATCGGGGAGTTTGAGTTCCCCGCTGCCCAGGTGGCCATCTTCGCTCGTTCGTTCGCGGCCCTCTCTGCCGTGAACAAAAATCCCATAGCCTCCTTTTTCTCCTCGGGTTTCGGCTCCGGCTTCGGGGGTTCCGGAGTCGGAGTCGTCTCCTTCGGGGATCGGGGAGGTGGGTTGATCGGAGGCAGCGGAGTTGTCATCTCCGCTAGGACATCGTTAACCGGAGGAGCCGTGTCCATGAGCAGCTCCTCTTCGATCCTCTCCAACTCCGTCTTCGTTTCGGTCTTCTGCTGAGTTTTCGTGTTCTCAGCAGTTTTCCTAGCGAACTGGAAGTTGGCGGACATCGGGATTGGAATTGGTAATCGTGACATTATAGAATGGGTTGTTAGGAGAAGGCACCAAAAATATCTCAAGAAGCACGTCCAAGTAATTTGGCGGTTCTGAAATGGATGATTTTACTTCATTTTTCGATTTACCATTACAGTTATTTTTCTTTATTTTCGAATCTTCTTATCTACACGTAGAGGGGATAGCGCTTAAAATTCTCGGCCGTATACAAGTTTTCCGGTTAAGTTCTGATCGGTTTAAGCAGAGTTATGCCTGAAATAAGCTCAGTGAATATAATTTTCGAATTTTCAGTACAAAGGAATCTCCGTTTGTGACGTCACGCCGTAGAGATTATCTTTGTGTTTAACGGTACTCGCACGTTGCAATGTTTTGTTTCCGTATTGCACGTGGATTTGTTTATTCCTGTCTTCTTCTTTTTGTTGGCATTCCTCGTTTGCTTATCTCCGGAGTTTCTTTTGTCTCACGGAGTTCCGATATTCCCCGTATGTTTTTAGCGGGTTTCAACTTTTACAACGGATATTACTTTTCGGGAGTAAATTTTTATTTTCTTCGCATTAACCTCTCAGACGTGCGAGAAGGATGTGAATTTTTACGTTTTTTAGTGCCAAGGGGCCTGCCTCTTTTACGTGGGCATAAGGGGGCCTCAGGATCGAATGTTTTGGTGATAATATTGTCCGAAAATCTTACTGATTTCTTGGGTTTTTCTTGTTGTGAGGTATTTTTCTCACATTTTTCGACAGATTCTTCCGTTTTTGTTTCGGAATCTGTCTGTATATTTTCTGGGTTCTCCTGTTGTAACCTTTTCATTCTTTTGTCGTCACTTACCAAGTATGCAGGCTTCAATCTGTCGATTGAAATTGTTCGAGGTTCGCCTGCAATGAGTATCACAAAGTTTTTCTCATCTCGTGATACTACTTTGTAAGGACCGGCGTATGGTTTCTCCAGCCCAGATCTCATTTTTTCGTCTCTAACAAATACGTGTGACGTACTAGCCAAGTGTTTTGAGACATAAATCTTGGGCTGGCCATGACGAGCTGCCTGTTTTAGGAAGTTATTGGCATCATTTCTTATGTTCTGTACCATTATTTCGGGGCTAACTTCTTTCGATTTTGTGAAGAAGTCCCCTGGAAGGCGTAGCTCTTCGCCGAACGCTAATTGCGCTGCAGAGTGACCTGTATCGGTTTGTAGGGCAGATCGAAGGCCTAAGAGGATGGTAGGGAGTATTTCTACCCATCTCTTAGTATCATGAGACATGATGGAGGCTTTGAGAGCTCTATGCCATCTCTCTATTTTGCCATTGGCTTGAGGATGGTAAGCTGTGGTATGACTGTGTTGAACACCAAGCTTATTTGCCAGCTCTTTAAAGAGCGAGCTCTCGAATTGGCGACCTTGGTCCGTAATTATGACTTCTGGTACGCCGTACCTCGCAATCCAGGTATTGTATAACCTTGCAGCTACTGTTGGAGCTGACATCTCGTATAGAGGGATTGCTTCCGGCCATCGTGTTGCCCTGTCTATTATCGTCAACAGGTATCTGTGTCCTTGAGATGGTGGCAATGGGCCTACCAGATCCATGTGAACCGTTTTAAACCACTGTGTTTGTTTGAATGATTTGAGGGGCGAGTGAGTGTGTCTTCCTACTTTGGATTCTTGACAGTTCAGGCAACTGCGAGCCCATTTGTTGCAGTCAGACTTCATTCGTGGCCATACAAATCTTTCTGAAATTAGTTTAGCACTACATTTTGGCCCAGCATGTGACAGGTTATGTACACTGTTGAAAGCCAACCTGCGATATTTTGTCGGTAGAAATGGCCTGTTCTTACCTGTACTGATGTCACATGTTAATAAAACATCAGTACCGGGAATTTTTCGCTGTCTCAATTTGAGGGTAGTATCATCGTTCGATAACAACCCCTGCAATTCTGCATCCTTAAGCTGTGCTTTAGCTATTTCAGCGTAAGGCAATTGGACAGGAACCGAGATAGCTTCGATTCTACTCAAGGCATCAGCTGGAGTGTTAAGTTCTCCACTTATATACTGAATGTCGGTAGTCAGTTGACCAATATAGTCTAACTGTCGTGCTCTTCTCGGAGATGCCGGTTCTGCTTTTTGTGTGAAGGCATATGTTAGGGGTTTATGGTCAGTATACACAGAAAAGCATCTACCCTCTAACTGGTGCCTGAAATGCTTCAACGCAGCAAAAATTCCGAGCAATTCCCTATCGTATGTGCTGTAATTCTTTTCTGTTTTTGAGAGCTTCCTCGAGAAGAAAGCTAGCGGTAATTTGATGTTGTTTGAGTCCAGTTGGTACAGGGTTGCACCAATAGCAAAATCTGATGCATTGGTACTTACGCATAATGGCAGACTTTCGTCTGGATGAGCCAACAGAGTTGCATTTGCCAGTGTTTCTTTGATATTTTCAAAGGCCTGTTCGGCTTCTTCATTCCATTCGAGTGGAGTTTTATCTTTCTTTTTGCTTGTCTTTATTAGTGCAAACAGCTTACTTTGTTCGGCTGCTGCATTCTTCATGCAACGTCTGTAGAAATTCACCATCCCCAAGAAACGCCTGAGTTCTGCGACATTTGAGGGCATCGGGAAGTTCAATATTGGCTCTACCTTGGTCTTCAAGGGGGAAATGCCTTCGGTCGAGACTTTGTAGCCGAGGAAGTCAATTTTGGTCTGTGCATATAAGCTTTTGCCTACGTTGATAGTGAGTCCGGCTGCGTGTATACGCTGTACCACGGCTCTCACATTTTCTTCGTGCTGATGCTCACCACCTTCTGAGCAAATGCAAATATCATCCAGGTATGCATATGCAAACGGCAATTCCCTAAACAGTCCATTGATGAATCGTTGGAAAGTTTGTGCTGAGTTGCGTAGTCCAAACGGCATTCGAAGGTATTCGAATAGTCCAAAGGGGGTTATGACCGCTGTCTTTGGAACGTCCTGGTCGGCCATAGGAATTTGGTGGAATGCCCAGTTGATGTCTATTTTTGTGAACATCGTTTTACCCTTCATATTCGCGTTGAAGTCCATTATGTTGGGGACTGGGTAGCGATCTGGAACTGTTATGGCATTTAAGGCCCTGTAGTCGCCAACAATTCGCCACTCTCCACTTGCTTTTTTAGTCATGTGGATAGGGGAGCTCCATGAGCTTTTTGAGGGGCGACATACGCCCTCCTCAATAATGCGATGGAAGTACTCTCGTGCTGCTTTGAGTTTGTCGGGTAATAACCTTCGTGCTCTAGCATGGCAAGGCTGTCCTTTGGTTTCGATGTAGTGAACCGTGTCGTGTTTGTACGTAGGATGCCTGCAAATTGAAGGTTGAGTGACTCCAGGATAGTCTGACAGGATCTGTAAGAGTTGTCCGTCGACTTTAGTACAGCTGGATATATTTGTGTCCAGTCTGTAAGCTAGCGTTTTGCCTTCCACACTTCTGTTTTCACTATTGATCAGTTTGCCGTGTTTGAGGTCAATGATCAGGCCATAGTGTGCGAGAAAATCTGCACCCAGGATCGGGTTTGGAACGTCTGCAACCGTGAAGGACCACGTCATATTTTTGCTGAGTCCGATGTCGACTTTGCTTGTTTCAAGTCCGTATGCTGGAAGGTTTTGACCATTCACAGTACGGAGATAGTATTTCGGAGGAAGTACTTTTTGGGTTCTATTTACTGGCAGTATGCTCAGGTCTGCTCCCGAGTCGATTAAGTAACATCTCCTGTTTGTCCTGTCCTTTATGAACAGACGGCGTGAGTATTTTTCCGAGGGGTCTTCGGCCGCACAGATGGCCCCTCGTTCTAGTTTGACGCTTCCTTATTGAAGGTTTTACCCCACCATCTGCATCTGTTGTTGCATTTGGTGGCCTCCGCGCCAAACCGGTTATGGAAAAAGCAACTCTTATCATCCCAATTTCGAGACTGGGTTTTGGGAGATGATGTTCTAGGGGGAGTTGAACTCTGACCCCTGTTTCCGGAACTAGATCTGCGGTCTCTTGACAGGGACTGTCGTCCTCTGCTGCTGTTGCTATTGTTGTTGTTGCTTCTGCTTTTCGATCTTCGTCGCCAGCTGCTGTTGGGCTTCGTCGAGCTTTGGCTTTTGTTCCTTTTCACTTCTTCGGTCAACTGAGCTATTTGGGCTCGAAGTTGAGCGAGCTCTCCAGTCTCTGCAGATACTGCACTGACCACCGGCTTTGACCTGGTGTACTCGAGCGCATTATCTGCGGATTTCGCAAGGAAGTCAAGATCCGCGGATGTATTGATTACCGTGGAACCAATGGCGGCTAGGCACTGCACAACACTTTGTGGAAGTTGTTTGCAGAATTGGTTGCCTATGACAGAAGGGGCTACGATATTGTCCGCCTTCTGTCTTAACTTCGCCATGAAGATTGAGGGTTTGTCATCCCCCATCTTCATACCACCCATCACATCATCTATTATTTCATTTTTTGTTTTGCCGAATACTTTCTTTATCTTTTTGACGAACCAGGCATATTTGTCTTCTTCTGTCGAAGGGCATTCCATAATGTCCGGAATGTGGCGGATTATCTGTGGGGGCATGCCTCCGCAGATGTGTGTATACCGCTGGTTCAGTGTTATGTTTTCTGTCCTGAACCTGCCTTCCAATAGTGTCAACCATAATTCTACCATCTATCCTTCGTCTATAGAAGTTAGGGTTCTGTCCTGGCTGCATTTACAAAAGTTGCAAGATCTGTGCCAAAACTTCGGGTGTCAGCTGCGGCTGACTACTACCTCCCTGTGATGGTTGTGGGTTTTCAGTCGGTGGTGGAACCATTGCTATGTCTTTTTGTTGACAAGCGTATTCCACAGTACTACTTCCTTCCTTGCTGGTTGAAAACACTGGCTCCTGTGTTTGTAGGACAGGTGTTTTCGGGTCTGAACTTTGGCTTAAAGTTCGACCACTTCTCAACGTTCTAACTGTAAGTTCTTCTTTATTTATAGCAGTTCCCAGTCGTGCTAATTCTGGGTGTTGAGGGCCTTCTTCTATATTTGCTAAATTCAATGAGTGTCGAGTCGAAGTCGGGGGAGTTGGGGGATGAGTCCAACCTTCTTCCTCCAGGTCTACTGTCTGGTTTCTCTTTGTTTGTATATTTTAAGGAGAGGGGTATAATTTCCCACTTCAGCAGATTCTTACTTCGACGACCAAAAGGTGTCTTAGTCTAGGTAAAAAAATATTTTTAATTTGCCGAGCAAGCGAGAATCTCGCCAGCGCTACTGCGCCAGGTTGTAATAGCGCCGAAGCGCCTAAGACTCCTCACGACGTGGCCGAAATCACGTCGGGGTCACCACTGTGGAATACCTTGTCGTGAGAGATATTCTCACCAGAAGGAAATTCTACAGAATTTAAGCGTGTTCAGCCACTTCATACGAATGTATGGGCAAGCCAAAACCAAACCAAACACTGGCGATTTTAGAGCCGGTTCTGTGAGTTTTTATACAGGTTTTGGCGCGTGCACACAAACACACGTACGTAGTAAAATACGTACGTTGTTTAAGTACGGCCAGGTCGCATCATCCCCTACTATTGTAGGTGGCAGCTGGCCGGTTCGTGTACGAATCGTGACATTGATTGATGGATGACGTCACGATTCGTACTCGTACATTATCTGCAAGTATTCGCAGGTAATTACGATTGAACGTAATTTTGTGTGTTCGTTTAACGTCTCAAGGACGATAAGTTGCCTGCCCTATGGGGCGGCGACTGTCGTCGAGGGGTCCGAGCCCCTATACCTCATACCGATGAGTCCCCACATATGAATTTCAACTTGTATGAAGGTGAAGCTTGCATATTTTATTGGTGTCAAGGGGGAAAGATGGTTACATTAGTTCAATATGTGGATGATATTTTAATCTCAGACAATAATGATGAAAAGATTTATGAAACTCAAATTGAACTAAGTAAAATTTTTAAAATGAAAGTCCTAAGTGAACCAAGAAAATATTTATGAATAGATATTGAAAGAAACTTTAAGACAAAAACGATGATGTAATCCCAAACAAAATTCATAGAATCCCTGTTAAAGAAATTTAAGTTAGAACATGTAAAAGGAAGTGATACACCAATGTTAACTAATCAAGCAATAAAGAAATCAGATTCAGAAATTAAATTAGAAACGCAGTTAAATTTAAAAGAAAAGATACTCTATAGAGAAGCAGTAGGTGCTTTACTATATTTAGCCTTAAGTGCTAGACCTGATATTATGTTTGCAGTAAAGGTATTGACATGAAAATCACACGACTTTGGATTAATAGAATGGGCCAAAGTAGAAAAAGTTTTCAAATATCTGTTACAAACAAAAGATCATAAATTAGTATATAAAAGGGAAAATAATGAATTAGTTAGTTTTTGCGATGCTTCACTAGGAATAAATGACCCTGATGGAATATCCACAACTGGATATATAATATTTCTTTTTGGAGATGCAATAGCATGGAAATCAAATAAACAGAAAATTGTAGCAACATCATCAATGGAAGCAGAATACATTGCTTTAAGTACGTCAACTAAAGAATTAGTATATATGAATCATCTTTGTAAATTAATTCTAAAAAAGGAAATTAAGCCAATTATATTTGAAGACAATCAGGTAGCAATAAAGGCCACAAAATCAGATGCATCTAGAGCTCTAAGACACTTAGTAAAATTAAAGTATTATTACGTTAGAAAAGCTTTTCAAGACAAGGACATAGATATAGTATGGGTACCAACAAAAGAACAAATAGGAGATTTATTTACGAAAGCTTTACCAAAAACTTTATTCCAAAAATTTAGAAAAGAAATTTTAAACTATGAAGAAACTGAATAAGACAATTAACTAATGATAAATATGTATTTCATATGTTACAGCATTATCCCATAAAGGAGAATAAACTTGAAGTACCTAAAAGAAAAAAGCTCAAATACGACAATTATAAGTCTGATATTTTTCGTATTTTTGATATTTAGAATTTAAGTTTTGTTTGTGATTGAAAACCAAAAGTTATATATTAAGAATTTATTTTAATCAAAATGTGATATTTGTCAGTCATGAGAATTATTAAATTAAGTGTTATTTGTTTAATATAATAAGTCAATCGAAAAATCAGTCAATTAAGTTTACAAATTAGTTATGAAGTGTTTCAAAAGACATTAAGTTTATTTGTTTTGTTGTTTTTTATAAAACTGATCTTTAATTTCGAGATTGTTATTGTTCAGTATTTTGTTACTGTTTTTTGTTTGTTTATTACATGACATTTATACAAGTATACTGACTCATTCTTATTTAATTAACATAATAAGAGGGAGTGTGAGAATGGTATGAGACCGTTTGGTGGCAGAAAAGGAGAGACACCCAATTCAACACAGAGGACGAAATATCGGTACTCATTATTCATCTTTGGAACTGTGGGGTAAGGATAATCATAACTATTATTTTTCAACAAAGGTACGTATTACTCCAGTAAAATTAACCAAAAAAACTGATTTTTGACTGTGGTATGACCAATTTAGTATGTATATTTCTCATTTTGAATTTAAAAATGTGTTTGATATTGATAATCCTATTCGCTTAGAGGAAAATCAAATTCAACTTAAAATTGATGCTAGAGCCACTCTGTGTGAATGGCTAGATGAACCTCATAGAAAATTAATTTTTGGCAAACCTGATCCTACGGTGTGTGTTTCCTTAAAATTAAACATATGAAAGAACCTAAAGGTCGTGTGTGCGACACATACATCACCCAAATTTATCAGAAAATGTTTAATTCTAAAAATATTGAATTAAAAGAATGGCTAAAAGAATTTGAAGAATTATCCCGCAAGTTGACAATTTATTATAACGGTTGGTCCAAAGAACGAAAGTTTGAAGCTTTCCTAAATCATATGATAATTCCTTTTCCAAATATTAGAATTCAGTGTAAAATTGAAAACAGGTTGGTCCTAATGGTGAAATTCTGTGTGATATTACTTTCAAACAAGCTAAGGGTATAGCCTTAGAGGAAAAAATGTTATTAAAAGAATGTAATAATACCTATAAGTTAAATAGAGCTGCAGCAAAGGCAGCTGAATATAATAATCCGAACTTCAAAAGAAAAAGGTTGAGGGGTAATTTTAACAAGAAATTTATTTTGCAGGAGAAAGTAATGAAGCAAATAAGTTCGATTTAGCAACTCTTAAATGCTATAGGTGCAATAGGAGAGGCCATCTAGCGGCAGAATGCAAAGCCACCACTAGATTGGTGCCTATTTGCAATTCTTCTGGTCAGTCCGAACAACATAAAATTTCTGGTTAGTTCTGCGACAAAAGTGAACGCAAGGAGAAACGACATAAGTTGTATCATAAATCCAAGTGCTCACATAAGCACCACAAGAAGAGTAAACGTCATGGTGCTTGTTTGACAAGAAGACGTTTGTTCTCATCTTCCTCTATGTCAAGTTCCAGTTCATCCAACTATTCGAGTTTGTCTAGAAGTCAGTCTCCAAACCCAAAAGGTAAAGCAATGGTTCTAAAAACCAAATCAAAATTTACTATGTGCATGTACATTAATGAACAGCCAAGAAATGAAATTTGTTTTCTTAGTGATACACGAGCTATAAATTACTTTGTGTCCAATCTTAAATTTATGAAAAATTTTCAAGAATTAAAGAAACTGAAAATCATTTCTTGTGCTAATAAAAATGAAGTTGCAAACATACATGTAACTCATAAAAGTTCAATCTTTGTGAAAGATCTTAGTGGTAATACACTTGAGTTGAAAAATGTAAATTATTCAAAACAAATGAGTGACAATTTATTTTCGTTACATAAAATAACAAAACTTGGTTACAATGCAGTATTTACAAATACTGATTGTAAAATAATAAATAAGAAAACTGGCAAAATTATCCAGTGTGGATATAAATTTCAAAATTATTGGATTTTAGATTTAAAAACTTGTGATAATAATGAAAAAGTCTATGTGACAAAACAAAAAGAAACTGTTAGTCAGCAACCTATAAATAATGAACATAAGTATGCTCAAATTCATGATGTATGGTCAGAATCAGAAAATGAAAATTTTAGTCAAGATAATGACCATGATCATGATTATAATTCAACTCAAGGGTATACTAATATTCAAAAGCTTGATGATGAAGGTCTAGAAGAATTTCTAGATATTGGTGCTAATATTACAATCGAAAAATTAAAGAAAGTAGATGGGTTCAATAATTAAAGTATTTGTAAAAAGTTAGGTTTTCTTTATCACGTAAGGCTTGGACATTCATCAGTCACCTATTTAGAAAAAGCCAAGCAAACATTTAAGTTTCTCAAAAATATTAATTTTGTTGCTGAAATCAAGGATTGCGAAGCATGTAATCTGGCAAAAATTACAAAATGTCCTCATAAAACTGTGCGTGATGTCGCATTAAAACCATTAGTAAGAGTACATTCTGATTTAATAGGCCCGATAAAACCAGTAGGAGTTTGGCAGAAAAGCTCTTACATAATAACTTTCACTGACAATTTTTCCAGATATACTGTGACATTCAGTATTAAAGATAAAACCTGTGTAGGCGAAACTTTCATAGAATATTTAAAATTAATGTGAGCAAATCTTGGTGATAGTTCAGCTAAAATTAATTATTTACGTATTGACGGTGGTTGAGAATACTTAAGTGTGTCTATGAAGAAAATTATTGCAAATGAGGGTATCATTGTCGAGACTAGTCCTCCTAATACGCCTCAACTTAATGCTGTGGCAGAAAGAGTAAATTGAACTTTACTCATGAAAATTTGAACTCCTTTCATGAATTTTGGGAATTTGGTTTAAACTAAGTTGTTCATATTCACAATAGGTTACCTCATAAAAAGTTGGGATTTAAAACCCCATATGAGTTACTTTGGAATAAAGTTCCTACAATTAAGTATATTCATCGATTTGGCTGTGTGGCATACCAAAAAATGCCTTACAAAAAACAAAATGTTAAAAAGTTAGAAGGCCGTGGAGAATTGTGTATTCTTGTCGGATGTAATGCTGTATCGTGGCAACTTTTAAATCCAACAACAGGTAAATTACATAGATGTAGTGATGTTGAATTTTCAGAATCTGTAATATTTAAAGATAAATTTTCGTTAGATTATTTTTTGAAAAATGGTTTTCCTACTTTTGACACTAATACTTGGGACAAAAATGAGCAAGTCCCTGAAGTTGACTTTGTAGGAGGTATTTCGGACAATTATATACGAAATAAAAATAGCTCAAATAAATGTAATTTAGAAGAAATTATTTATGTGTCCAAAAGTAAGAAAGTCAAATTCAGTGACACAACTTTCAGTAAGTCTAAAATTGAAAATGAGTTAGAAATAATTAATCCTAAAGATAAACCTGAAGTAATTGAAAAGAAGTATTTCTCTATGATTTGTAAATTAAATGAAGTACCTGAAAATTTAGACAATGTGTTCAAATGTAAAAATAAATCTAAGTGGTTAAAAGCTATTGATAAAAAATTAAAATCTCTAAAAGATAGTGATACTTGGGATTTTGTTAAAAGACCTAAGTATACTAAAACAATTGATTCTAAATGGATTTTTGTTAGAAAAGTTGAAGGGAATGGTAATATTCTTTTCAAAGTGCGCTTAGTAAGAAGATAAAAATGTATATGATTATTCCGAAATATATGCTCCAACTTTAGGTATCTCTGAAGTTAGAGATATATTGGCAATTGCAAATAAATTAAATGGGATGTTATACAAACCGACGTAGATGTAGCTTTTCTTAATGGTGAACTTGAAAAAGATATTTACATGGAAATTTCTGATGGTGTTAATAAATCTGATGAGTTCAAACGTATCCATGTATGTAAATTAAAGAAATCTTTACATGGTCTTCGGGTTAGTCCCAAACGTTGGCATGTCCGTTTCAAGAAAGCTATGTCCGACATGAGATTTAAAAGTCCATGAAGGTCAAGCTAACATTTATTATTGGGAAAAGAATTCTACCTTTGTGATAATTGTTGCGTATGTCGATGATATTCTTATTACAGGAAATAATAAAGACAAAATTTTAGAAACTCAACGTCGTTTAAATAAAGAATTTAAGCTTAAAATTATGGGTGAACCTAAAAAGTATTTAAGAATTGAAATTAATCGTAATAAGAAACAAAGTAAAATGTGTGTCACAAAAAAATTTCATCGAATCTATATTATCTAAGTATGGCATGAAAGACTGTAAAGAGTGCGATACTCCTATGATCACTAATCAGGCAGATCGAAAAGCTAAGTATGAACCTAGAAATGAAACAACTTTAAACTTAAAACATCATATTCCATATTGAGAAGTAGTTAATGCTCTTCTTTATTTAACTATGTGTACTAGACCTGATATTTCTTTCTGTGTGAATACATTAACTCGTAAATATAGTAATTACGATATTTACGATTGGATTAAAGTTGAACGTGTGTTGAAATACTTAAAAAGAACTAAAGATCTTGGAATATACCTCGAAGGAAACAGTTATAATTTCATTAGTTACAGTGATGCTTCCTTAAGCATGACTGATCCAGATGGTTTGTCCACATCAGGCTATTTAATTCAAATATTTGGTGATTCAATAGCTTGAGGTACAAAACGACAAAAATTTGTTGCTACCTCATCAATGGAAGCCGAATACATTGCATTAAATCAAGCTAGCAAAGATGTAATATATTTGTCAAATTTGTGTTCGAAAATATTAACACAAAAGGTTAATCCTATAATTTTCGAAGACAATCAAGCTACTGTTGAATCAGTTAAATCTGGTCAATCCAAAGCGTTAAGACACTTAGTGAAATTAAAATATAAGTATGTCTGTAATGTATATTCACAGAAATTAGTTGATATAAAATGATTCCTACAAAAGAAGAATCAGCTGAAATTTTTAAAAAAGCTCTTCCTCGACCATTATTTGAAAGTTTTTGTAATGTAATTATGATTATTACTAATTGAATTATTTGATGTGCTCTTATTCAATAGCATTCCAAACATCTAATAGTCGTATGTTGCAAAGATGTGGTGAATAAAACTCAAAAATTATGGTTAGTTCCACTCTACTGAAAAGTTCCTGTCAGTCAACATTAAATTTAATTACTATAAATATTGATGTGTTTAATAATACCTAATTAATGTTATGATATGTACATATATATGTTGGTTGTGAATAAATTTAATGTCGTTTAATATACTACAACGACTAATTATTTCTCAGTGACATTTATTCAATCAACTAATTCAAGAAATATTCAACAGTGTGCTAGGTATGTAACTACCTTCAATAATTTTCTCTAAGTGACAACTTTCTCTACGTGAATACAAAGTAAAATCACTAGCCTATGAAATTCAGTGATAGTAGTATGTTCAAGAAGCTGTCGACTATGATGAATACCAGGAGGGAGTGTTAGAGTTCCAGCTATATATGATGGTCCTATCTTGTCTCCACCGTAGTACACTCTACAGTTGATATTACATACTATAATATTTCTGTGTGACCTCGTGTACTCATGTAATCTATGTATATCAAGAACTCACATTAAGATGAGTTCACTTCTGTTCTGTTTCTCGTATAGTGAAGATACAAAACATATTCTTTCATGATTAATTATTGTTTTATTGTTTCCTCCGATATTATATTTTTTCTCCTTTAAAATTTGCTCATCATGGCGGTTGTTAATAAAATGAGTTGAACAGAATATTTTGTTTTTTTTAATGTTTTGCATTCTTTTCTTGGCAATGCTTCAATAGCTCTGTTTGATAGGACTACACCAGCTTAACCAACCTACACCAAGAAGGCGATTCCACAAATGTAGGAATATTAAATAACATTTCAAAATCGTTTTACAGATATTATCATCGAACCCAAAATGTTTATATTACAATTAGCCTCGAATCTCATTGAAAAATAGTTCAAAAATTGTATTTAAAAAAAAAACTAAAAAAACTATTGATTAACTTTCAATTTTGATTGAATTTCGAGTTATCGAACATGAAATATCTAAAAATATTGATTTTGCCCCCAAAAATTTACATATGAATAAACAAAATGCAAATAAATATAAAATATAAATTAATTATTATGATAAATATGTTGTTACCGATTGTTTCAAAGTTTTACATATAATTTTGTTGCAGATTTCTACGTTGAATCCAGAAGTTCTCAGTAGTACCAAATACGATTGTTGAAGTTCTCCGGTGAATTTACTACAAAGTTGAGCCCAAAAACAAAATTTAATAAAGTTGAAACTCTTCCTTATGTTTTAGCAAGCATCAATATGTCAAATTTTGAAGTTGGTCGCTGAAATTTTTCATTGTCATTCGTCGCAGCTTCCTCATTTACAGTTACATCAACAGCTTAAGTCAAAGTTGTGTGTAAAAATTAAAATTTGAAATTTTGATGAATTTATCAGCCTTTTATGATACGACTTATTTTTCAGTAATCCTTGATACACGATTATCATCAACAGAATTTGATCGAGTTTAAATTCAAACAAAGCCTAACTGCTGGAAAAAGATTAACATTTACAAGAAAAAACTGCATTCTGCTATCTTGTGAGGAGATTGTTAAACCTTGGATCATATTTTCTTGTAAAAGAAAAGAACAAGTTTACTGTAACGAGATTTAACAGACAAATAAAACATGTACAAGAACATAAAAAATGGTATGGGTCAAAAAGTGTTAGAGTCCCTACTTAGTTGTAACAGTGTATGCAAGAATAAAATAAATAAATGTTATATAATATATGTTCAGTATTACCAAAAGATGTACGAGATGTTTATAACAAAATTACTTAGGCATCCATTTAAAGTTCCTGTAATATTCGCATTAGAAATTGCAAGTACAATTTTTCCTTAAAGTGTTACTTTTTCAATGGTAGTAAGGAGTAAGTTAACTCCTGTTACTGTATTTTTTTTTTCAAAAGTGAAAATTATATTTTTTGTGTGCATCGAATAGAGACTTCAAAAAGTTAATATTGTACATTGTTTCATCATTGATATACTTTAAAAAAATTTGTTTGCTGTTGTTTTTGGCGCGCTTTATTGAAACCGCCATCATTGCTGATATGGATCATCTACTACTGTAAGGCGATTTCATTTCCAACTTCAACCAATTTTTTTACTATGGGAAATCAGCTTGACTTCAGATCTGAATCATCTGTTACTGTAAGGCATTTGCATTAATTTTTTATTCAACATCAACTGAAATTTTGGGAATTTAATAGGCTAACATCAATTGTCACTTCACCATTTTGTTCGTCATTTTTTCATTTTTTCTTTGATTGGATCATCAATTTTCAAATTGTCAGTGTTGGTTTACAAATGAATTCACTTGTTCGCATGTCTGAAGAAGATGTGAAGCTGTTTAGATTGTTTTCATATAGTAAAATTCTGCATTTGTACAAATTAGTTTGGGAAGTATTCGATGGTATTCCACAGATCACAGGTAATATATTCTTTCTTAATTTTGGTGGGTATATTGCTTGTACTATGGGTGAATTTGAAGGTGTGCATAAGGTAAGTTTATGGGACATTGAGCCCTACAGAACTTAAATTTTTCACTCATAGCAGACATTGATAACATTCAAAATTTCATTTAATTCTGGTAAAAATTTAGTGAAGATCATGTAAATAAATTTTTTTTTCATAGTTAAAGAGTGAGTTAAATAATTTTGAAGTAGGCTTTGGTGTGAGTTTGCAAATTGTCCCACAAATTGTAAAAGCATCGTACAAATTGTAAAAGCAACTTCAAATTTTAAAATCAGATATTGAAAAATTAGAAATTGTTTTTAAAGGAGAAGAAATAACTGATATAAATATTAATATTGTAAATTTTCCTAATTTTAAAACATTTAATGGGGAAATTCAACTCAAAATTTTTTCTATAGATATCAGTGGGATTATTAAAAATAAAAATGGCACTAAACAAGCAAAATTTTTGGAAATTTCAAAAAATATTTTTTCTAGACTCCTTCTAAATTCACCAGAAGGAATCCAAAATCTTTTACAATGTTTTTAATTACAAAAATTTATAGTTTAACATAAAAATCAAGATTTTACAAGAACAAATTTGATAAGATAAAACCTCTTTATTCAAATTGGACAAGTTGAGGTTTGCTTTTTCATATACAATAGTTGCTTTGTTCAAAGTTTTTCAAAACCAAACCTGAACTCTTTAATATAATAGCTTTCACATTTCATGAAATAATTTGTCAGATTTTAGTTTTTATTTATCAAATTTTAAAATTAAATTATTTTTTTTTTAATTTCTAGTTTAAATAGGATCCCAAATAATTTTTTTTCTCGAGATTAAATCACAACCCAAGGTTAAATAGGAAACAATTGTCATAGTTAACTTTAATAGGGAATCAAAAATATTTTATTAAAAATTAAAATTTAATTAAAATTTTTTCACCAGTCAAGTTCATAAATTGATACAAAGATTGAGAAAATTATTATCATTCCACCTACTCCTCCAGATAGTCTTAAAATGGCAGGAGACAAAAATGAGCACAGGAAGGAGTGAGTTGCGACTCCTTCAAATCCCCTTTTGAATGCCTCTTATCACAAATAATAACCAAATTTTTAGATTAAATGAACGATAAAAAAATTATCTCTTTGAAATGGTACAATATTGGAGTCTCCATTACTAATTTTAGTGGTATTTCAAAATTTTGGCAGACCAAATTTATATTAAATTCAGTAAGTATCTCTTTATTTGGGACGCTTCTTACAGCTTAAACACTGGTAATTTACAGCTAACAATTTTTCATGAATATCTGTATTTTATGAGCAAGTTTAGGTGTAACATCCTCTTGAGCCACAATCTACAGCTAAAATACAGCCAGTTCCCCACTAATTATATCTGTAATTTAGCAGTTGTCTCTTAAAATACGGATATCTATAAAAATTCTTAGTTGTAGAATAGCAGTGCATTAGCCGTAAAAAGTGTGTCAAATTAGGAGTTACTGCTAATTTAGCATTGGTTTTTTGCTGCGAAAATACTAAAATACTAATAAAATTAGCAGTGGAGACTTAATTTTTTTTCCAATTAGCCGTGAATTGTTTGCCGGGAAGACTCTCCTTCTTTACCCGAAGCTGAAGCAATGATTGCAATTAATCCCGATGATGTTGGTGATGCAAAAGAATAATTATAAGACAATTTTTCAGTTTTATTTCTTTTTCTGAACGTCAATCTCAGTTATATATTTTGAATTACTAGTTATGTTTACTGATTAACCTGAAGGTGATTGGAACTGTTTAAAAAGCAATTTTGTAATTAACAGAACAATGTAAATAACGTAATATATTCTTTATAATAAAAATTTCTGTTTAACAAAAGATTAATTTTTCTAATAATAGGAAAATCAGGATAAAGAATTCCAATCGTCTCAAACTTACCCTTTCCAGAGTAAAGATCTGCATCGACAGAAAGTGATGCATAAGACTAATATTTTCCGATAAAATTCTTCAACTATTTGTCATGAAATTTCTCAATAATGATCAGGGAAAATAAAAGTTGCGCTACTTTTAAAATTAATATTTTTTTAACAGCAAAAAAAGTGTTTTTAAGATCTTAATTTAGTTTTCAAAGGAGTTTCAAAGGATTTCCAAAGCTGAACGCACACGTACTCAACATGGAGAAATAATAAGTGACAGTGAACGGTTTTCACCCCCTGAAGGCGGAAAAATTTTCCCGTATTTCAGCAAATTTTTGTCTCGAGCTCTTGTTCAAAGAAATCATTTTCTAAAAATAATAAAATCGTTCAAAATCAGTCGCATAAAGTCGCGAAGGTAAGTTATGAATTACTCAGTAACAAGTCTAACTTTCACAATAGTTGGTGCTTCATCATCATCTTCGAAATCATCAAGGAAAGCATCGCTGAAGATGTACATGCTGAAAAAGATATGAGTTCCCAATAGCATAAATCCCATGGGCCAAAGACCCGATTCCGGTATTCGCATAAATGCACAAAATCTTTGGTATCTTGTCAAACGAACTGGCGGTAGTAAAGTTTCAGTCGAAATATTTTGTGACGCAGTAACCTGAGTATAACTTTAAAGAAACCAAAGCAAAACACCAGGTTTATAAAACAAAAGCGAAGGCTCGTACTAATACCGCTTGCTTAGTGCAACATTCTAATCGAAGACAATACTGTTTTTGAGAATGAAACAAATTGATAAATATATACACAGTAACGAATCGTAACTCACCTTTGATTATCCATGAGAGACGAATGATTAATAAATTCGAAAAGAAACCCCCGCCAATAGATGTGGATACCATCGCGAAATGGTTTAATGGAAACAAAAATTTATCCTGCGTTGTTAGTTGTCACATAACCGGCCTGACTTTAAAAACTTCCAGGATATATATGACGAAGACAACATGCTACTGTTTTACTATAGAATTGACTGTCTTTAATGATCCCAACCATCACAGTTGACAGTTCCTGTCTATACTGGAAAAAACCGTCTTCTTTCTTATCACGGTACCACTTCAGCGCAGAATAGTATATTAACATTTCATTTTATGATACCTTACGATAACAACTTCCTATCACATCACAATTTTCTATTTATCTTTTAGTTATCCATTTTAGTTGTTTACTTGTAGCATAAGTTTTTTCTCACCATTATTTCTTACTTTACTTCGATTTTTTCGTACTGAGCGTAATCTATTAAGTACTCTTCAACTGTTATTCATTTTTGACAATTCAGGTTACTATGCTCGAGTCAAAAGTATTCGTCCTATTACAGTACAAGAAGGAAGTTTTGCAATGTACCTACCTATTTAAATTTTTTACGAATATTCTTACGTTCAAAAAACGGTGTTCTTAACTTATAATGCTGATTCGTAGTTCTCTAAAAATGAAATGGTTGAGAGATATTCTCTTAAAATTAGGACTGATTGTGATAGGTAATAACCCAGTTGAATTTTCTCAATTCTTCTCCGATGAAATACAGTTCAATAATTTGTACTTCATTTGTTTATTTCAGGTATCACTGTGTACAACACAATCTGGCGAATAACTGCTAATTTTGATGTGAAAGAAGATCAGGATCGTTACACTAATTTAATGTTGAGGGATCTGATTCGAACAATATTAATAATATTCTGCGAGAATTGACTGAAACCAAACAACGGCTCAAAGATTTGGAAATTAAATTCGAGGCCTTGAATAACAAAGTGTTGAAACCGTATCCAGATGTGAAGTACCAAAATTTTCATAACAAGAAAAGAATATTGGTGATTCTCTCGACTTAAATGGTTACATAGATTTCTGATCGGCCTTTAATTTATGACATGCAGATTACAGGTGGTGGTGGATTTGTGGGATCCCATCTTGTGGATCGCCTTATGTACGAGGGTCACGAAGTGACCGTCGTTGATAACTTTTTCACGGGCGTCAAAAATAATATCGAACATTGGATTGGTCATAATAATTTCGAAATGATCCACCAAGACATAGTGAATCCTCTTTTTGTCGAAGTGGACGAAATTTTTCATCTTGCTTCGCCCGCTTCGCCTCCTCATTATATGTTTAATCCAGTGAAGACCATAAAAACAAATACTATTGGGACTATCAATATGTTAGGTAAACTACCTTGTCGTTAAACTTAGTCTTGAGTTGAATGAAAATAGCAAACATTTGTTGTAGGTCTTGCCAAACGTGTTGGAGCTAAAATATTGATCGCCAGTACTTCGGAAGTGTACGGTGATCCAGAAGTTCATCCTCAGCCTGAAACTTATTGGGGCCACGTAAATCCAATTGGTTGGTTTGGTCACTTTTGTGTCTACTTACTTGGTCAGTTTTGATTATCCTATATTTTATTTCAGGACCTCGAGCTTGTTACGATGAAGGAAAACGAGTCTCCGAGACGTTAAGCTATGCCTATGCAAAACAAGAGAACGTATCTGTGCGAGTTGCCAGAATATTTAATACGTACGGACCTCGTATGAATTTGAAAGATGGTCGTGTTGTGTCTAATTTTATTTTGCAAGCTCTACGTAATGAAACCATAACGGTATGTAGCTGGTTGTCTCATTAATATTGACAATCAATGAATGCATTGATGGCAAATGGTTTATTACATTCGTGTTATTTTTTTATTTTTTATTTTTTAAAGTTGCTGAAAATTTTGGTAAATTACTGCCATCCCGAGTTAAGATTAAAACCCATTATTTCCATTTGAGAAATCAGTGTGCAGTTTTACTACTTATGATTCAATTTGCTTGATAGTTTAAATTTGTCTTACGATTTTATTGAACTGAATCGAATTTGGTTTTTTTTTTTGTGGAAAATCGTCAATGAATTACCTACGTGACACTTTATTTTCCCTTTAATTCTTCGTAGTTTATCTGGTTTTTTATTCGAGATAATTTTTTTTTTCGATAATGTTGCTGGTGTTGTAAAGACTACAGTAGAGAAAGCACGATAGCAGTTGGTGTTATTTAAAAAATCTGTTAGTATTTTTCGTTATATCTAAATTTTGAGGAAAAAAATTCGAATTTTTTATTTTTTATTGATCCGTTTTTATGATACCAATAAGTGCGACAGTGAAAAGATTTTTCTTCTCGGTTTTCATCCAATAACGAATCAAACAATTTTTATGTTGAAATAGGAATTGCAAAATTTATTTAATTTTCATGCGCGAAATATACATATACCAAAAGTATGTTCAATTTAGACATTGCTCTCTTCGAAACTTATCTTCATTTGCATCATTGATTGTTTCTCCATGATTGGTTTATATTCTCATTGATATTATTATGATTGCGTATTATAGTTAATTTAGAATTCAAAACTGTTTGGTATTAATCAACCATAAGAGAATTTTTGAATTAATGATGCTCTAGTATAACGTTGGACATTAAACGGAAACAATTTAATTAATTGTTGTTCTGTATCATATCACAAGGCAGTAAACTTCTCAGTTTGATTAATGTTAAAGGCTTGATCTAAATTTTGTATTAAAATCAGGAAAATTAAGGATATTTAGAGATCATTGATTCAAATATCGTCTCAATTTAGATCATACTCAATATTGTCGTAGTAACTTGACAATGAGCCTTATCCTCTTCGTGACTTTTTAGATCATGATTTTTGTCTCCTTTTTTTATACAAAGTAGTTTATCGTATCTTTTTTATCTTTGCGAAGAATTTTTTGAAATCCTGCCTGTAATAAACCCCTAGAAATTAAGAACCTCATTTGTTTTGTTTTTTTTTTGCCCGCAGGTCTATGGAAATGGAAAACAAACCAGATCATTTCAATTTGTTTCTGATCTTGTGGATGGTCTGATAGCATTAATGAACTCGAATTACACGCTTCCAGTGAATTTAGGCAATCCAACAGAGCATACAATCACAGGTGGGCCTCTCTTTCCATTTTATTTTTTATAATTGTTGGATTCGAAATCATCTCAATTAGCAATGGATTTCGTATTCATTTTTGTATTTGAAATGTAAGTTATGGAATTTTCTTCTTTCTACCTATTCGAAGAGTTTGCTGTAATAATAAAGAAATTAGTCGGTGGAAATAATAAAATTAAAATGGTGGACGCAGTTGAAGATGATCCTCAACGCAGACGACCAGATATAACCAGAGCCATGACTTACCTAAACTGGAAGCCTAAAGTTAGTATTTAAAACTGTTGAAAAGAGCTTCGGTATGCGCTTCTATAATATCTACATTAGTTTCTAGTAATGTGGAATGATGAGCACAGTTTTTAATTTTGAACAGGTGCCACTAAAAGCTGGGTTGGAAAGAACAATCAAGTATTTCAAGGATGAACTCATTCGACAAAACATTCGTCCTCTTGTGTTGCAACAATAACGTCCCTTTTGTGGAAAAATAATATAGTCTCGATTCTTCTCGTTTTAAGAAAAAATTTTTCTTGTTGAAGGAGTGTTCCTTCAAATTTTGTTATTCGTTTTGGTAATGAATTGAAGATTTGGTTTTAAAAGTAGCTACAGTCTAAATTAGAAAAATATTTTGGTGAAGCATGCAATCAAATGAGTTTAGTTTATTCCTCATTTGCTTGTTGTAAAATTTTTATAAAAACATGACCCTTAGTACTGCGCTGAGGTGACTTCATCAAAAGGTTTCAGAA
This sequence comes from Ericerus pela, assembly GCA_011428145.1. NCBI lineage: Eukaryota > Metazoa > Arthropoda > Insecta > Hemiptera > Coccidae > Ericerus > Ericerus pela. The sequence continues at coordinate 2,374 of WOFM01001446.1, read as the reverse complement.
TTTCAGAAATCAGGTCTTTGTCATATAGTAATATCTATTTCTAGTCGTTATTTTTTTTTTACTGCTACATGTCAGAGCAGTAATAATTTTAATTATTAGCTGAGTATGTCTTTTTAATAGCATTAGATTGATGAAATGGACATTTTTTTAATCGAAGTTATTTTCAAGATCTGCTCTTTAGTTATTTATCCATCGTTATTTCGTAATTGTTTATTTTTCATATCTGTTGGGTAGGGAAGATATATATGTTGGTACTTATATATCTTCTGGCTGTGATCTCTTTTCATTTGATGATGATGGTAATCTGTTATTTGAAATCGCATTGTTTTTTATTTATTCTAATACAAATTGAATACCAGCGCCTTTTGTGGGTATTAAGGTCTTTTTTCTTGTATAGTTTATGAAAGGAAGCATAATTTCAAGACCGTATTTTTTTGTTTTTTTCTAGTCTGAGATCAGTTTTGATGATTGCTCGGAAATATATTGTTCAAGAAAAATAGTAAAATGACTGGGTGCACGTCATTTGCGGAAAACCACTAAAAAAAATTTCATTTTCGAGAAACACACACAAAAAAAAATAATCCCAGTAGCAGCTCCGTTAAAAAAAGTAGAAAATTATTTACTAAAAAGTTATTAATTGATCATAATTGGATGATTGTATTAAATTTTGTAACTATTGACAAAAATTATCGAATTAAAAACAATTACCTCTTTCAAAATCGGAACAAAAATAGATTTTTTGAAAATATCTTCGGGCCAATCCGCACCACAATTTATAACTTATTCCAATAAATTATACTTTATATTTTTTGCAAATTTCTTTCTTAATGTTTTATAACTAAGCATTTTATGAACAAAAATAAATAATATCCAAAATAGCTGCACCGTCAGCCGATCCATGTCAAAATTTGTAACACTTTAGGATAGATTATAATAAATATTTGTTTCGAATTACATTCGTATATTTTGATTCAAAATCAAGCAGTTTATAGCAAAAATAATATCCAATATAACTGCACCGTAAGTATCATCCAGCAAATTTGCAACATTTTAGAATAGATCATAATATAAATATATGTTTCGAATTACATTCCTTTTGGTTCAAAATTAGGCATTTTACAGCCAAAATAAAAACAAAAATAGCGATACCTGAAGTACTGTTAACATTGGTTTTCTGCAAATGAGTGCTAGTTTTGCCCTCAAATGAAATCATCAATTTTCCGCAAATGAAGTATTAGAAACAGTGAAAATTAACTGGATTTCCACAAATGAAACTTACTGATATGAGTCAAATGCAAAGACATTAGGTTTGTTCTATTCGTCAAGTTTTCGTGTCAGAACAGGTGTAACACTGGATAAGCACCATGTTAGTATCATATTATCTCAAACAACATGATAAGTTAAGAAAATGTTGATTCAAAAATAACTCCGGAATATGACACCAAACTACCTCATTGCTGGTAACAGCGATCGCTTACCTGTATCAGCCTATAAACAAAACACCGCCCTTGCAGTCTTGCACTGGTTTCCTACACCTGCTTGATGAGCAAGCATAAACCTTGTTGTACACTACACCAACCAACACAGCCAACATGGCAAACCAACAAAAGTTGCCAGAATGGTGCTTACACTCTTCCTGCAAATTCAACCAGCCCTAATTTTTTTAATTGATAGGGATGAAAAAGAAATAAACCAATCATCATCGACCAGCATTCCGGCAAAAGCAAAATGGAATTGTTGGTTATGCTGTCTGACAAAATCACTAACTCTGTTTAATAGGACTACACTAACTTACACCAACCTACATCGGGAGGGCGATTCCACAAATGTAGGAATGTTATATGACTTTATGTCTAGTTTTACATGAATATTTGTGGAATATCCCTACCAGTGTCGGTTGGTGTAAGTTAGTGTAGTCCAATCAAACACAGCTAATGTCACAGTTTGCAGTTACATCTAAAAGCATTGGTTTGCTTTTTTGCATGTTGTGTTGGTTGGTTGCAGTGTACAATAGGGTTAAGATTTGCTGTCCTGTGTTAAACCTGATTCACCTTGGGCAGTTTTCATGCTACTAGCTAGCTGTTTGGGGGACTGCTGTTCTGTTAACAGTTAAAGCTGCTTGTCCTTTCAACCTTTCAAAGTCAACTTTAACTTGGTCATTGTCATATAAGATTATAATGAGATTCTTGGAAGACTATCAACTAAGCTGAAGTTAACTTAAGGTACATCTCCACGAGGCCAGTTTTCTAGCAGCTAGTTTGCTATATTTGCAAGGGAAATTATCACTCATATTTACATGTAGCAATAATTTAGCGCTATTTTGCTAGCTGCAAGCAAAAACTAGAGGATAGAAAAAAAGTGTTTACACAATGAT
>WOFM01001445.1:0-77114 GCA_011428145.1 Ericerus pela | reverse complement strand
GTAGTAGTAGTCGTAGTAGTAGTAGTAGTAGTAGTAGTAGTAGTAGTAGTAGTCGTAGTAGTCGTAGTAGTAGTAGTAGTAGTAGTAGTAGTAGTAGTAGTAGTAGTAGTAGTAGTAGTAGTAGTAGTAGTAGCTAGTAGTAGTCGTAGTAGTACGTAGTAGTAGTAGTAGTAGTAGTATGAGTAGTAGTAGTAGTTATTCTTAGTGTAGTAGTAGTAGTAGTAGTAGTATTGGTTCTTGGGGGGATAGGAGGGACGGTGGAAAAAGGGGAATTTTTACTTTTCACAATTTACTGGGTTAGGCTACCTGTAGGTAGGTACACAGTCGGATGTGTTTTTTTGAATGGCACTGATGTATACAGCGGTGGGGCGAGGGTGCACTGACTTCGGTATGTTTTTGGCATTGATAGACGTTTTCACGCCAATTGTTCAACCTTTGTGTGTACGCCACAGTGTCGTATAGCCTGCCAACTTCTTTATTGATTGTTTGCCTTTCGTTTTTTGCCCAGAACTGCTCCAAATGGAAAATATAGACGTACCACCTATTTAATTTATTTTATCTCGCAGATGGGAGACTAAAAACAACGAGTCCACCACGAGTATCATCTATACCTCGAGAAAACTACGAAAAGAAGTTTTGAAAAAGTTTCGATGCCAGACTAACCTCCTGGTCTTAGATATCGAGAAAACCGATTATGAACATCAGTTTCTTCAGACATACCTAGGTTTTGTATCGTGTCTGGATACGTTTACAACTTGTAAGTAAGTTTTCAATGGAACCTTAAATTACTCTTAAGTTTAGTAAATATAAAATGTTGAACAGTAGTGAAATGGAAGAAAGGCCAAAAACTGGGAAGATATTAATCTTGCCAGATGTTAGCAGTTATGATAACAATTTCTTTTTAAAACAATAATCAGTAGTTTGACTCAATTGTACGAAATAGGTAGCTAATATTTCCTAGCAATGTCCAATTTCATTGATGGTAGGTGAAGTAAATACCTAAGTACTAGATATTAAATAAAACTGATGATACCTACCCAAAATTTCCAGAAAAAAGATTTACGCGATTCACCAGTGACCGAAAATTTTTGAAATACCTTTTTAGATAACTTGTTTTCACGAACGTAGGCGATTATCTGAAGAGTGATGATGATTCTTTTTTTTTTTTCTTTTAACATAATTATGTACTTGAAATGCAGAAAATCGCTCGAATTTACAAACTGATTGAAAAATTTTGAAAATTCTTGTTTAGTTTCACCGTTTGTCTGTGTAAGTTACACCTTACACTGTAATACCTATTGTAAAACGTTAGCCTAACTACGAAAATAATTCACTCGTCAGATACCTAAGGTAAAAGTTTTCAATAAGTAAAAATCGTAGCTTGTGTAGATTCATTATTTGAATGACGGAAATTCTCCGTAAAATTTGGCGGTGTGCTTATTATTATATAATAAAGAATCTTCGAATATACCTACGCACCTACCAAGAAAGTAAGAATTCCGTATACGAGTATACCTAATTAAAATTCATTTGCGGCGAATGGGATTTAATTATTTTTTGTTTTTTGAAATTCGCGCAGTACCTAAGCGAAGCACCCCCCGCTGTACCTGCCCAATCGTTCCGAGTCGTTGACGAAGTCCTACAAATCTTTCACTAATAAAATGTTACCACACTCTTAAATACAAAATTGTACCAAAAGTCATTTTTAAATGAAGCGAGGTTAAAGTAACGTTTGTGAATATGGGCCTTAGTCTTCAACATATAAGTTTTACTTATCCTGAGAATCCTCGAGATCATTGGCCTCAGTTGTTGTGCACCACATTATATGACAGCAATATTATGAAATTTTTACGAGTAGATAAAGCATTATCTACGTCCAATTAAATATATCTTTCAAATTATACAAACCGGTACTAAGAAATTAAATATCACAGGGTTTTCCTCAGAGAAGGCAGAGACTGAAACTAAGAAAAGGGAAAAAAATATATTTACGCAAGATATAGTGAAAAACTTTTTCTTGCGGCAGAGCGAGCTGAAAATTGCCAACTAAAACTCTCAAAATTGCCAATTAAAATTTAGACCAAAGTTATGATAAAACATGAAAAGTGGAATACCTTGAGACCTAGTTGAGTTGGAATAGTGTACAGGTAGATACATAATATACGAAGGCTAGATTATAATACCTTGCACATTATCATATGAGATTTCATTTAATTCATTTGAATCAAAGATAAGTTGTGACATAAGAGTGACCATTCATAATTTTATTCTTTCATTAATATATGTCAAATTTAAATATTCAGAGACCTAACTGAGCTACAATGATGTAAATGGGTTTGAAACACTTGGGATGACACACATTATCAAATGATCCCTTATTTACTTGATCCCATCCATTTGGACTAAAGTTACAGGAGAACATAAGACATAACACACTCAGATTTGGTTCAACTTTCATTTAAACTGGAATATTTCTAGATTTAAGGGAGCTACAAAGAAATTCATTGAATTAAAATAATCCCGACACATTTTCAAGGCAGCCTCAACTTGATTTAGTTTATTTGAACCAAATTATGGTGAAACATCATATATTTTAAAATGCATAGAAAGGTAGGAAAGTCTCGTAAGACACATAAGGCTTAATAAGACTAAACCATACTCTTAGTGTCATGACTGGGAGAGATCGGTAAGAATAAGTGCATATAATCCATGTAATCTCAATAAACCGAATACTTCATAAATCACCTAAGGTTGTAACGTAACTGTGTAAAATGTTTTCTATAAGAAGGTATTAAGGAACAGAAAATTTTTGCTCCCATTCACTGATCAACAGAATAAGCTTTTTTAACACGAGTAAAATGCATTTTTAAATTCTAACTATTTATAAAGAAAAAAAAAAAAAGTTAAATTACCTAAATTAGTTTATGAAAATCTTCAAACCGCAAATTCTCAAATCACCACCAATTCAATTCATTTGCAAACCACATGAAATGTATTAAAATTAAACTATTCCATTACGAACCTGACTGGGAATAATCAGTAATTCAGTACAAATCTACGTTTGTCAGTAGCCTATATAGCATGAAATAGGAAAGAAAATTTGTCTGTTGGTTGGTGGATGAATAGATACCTAAGCTTTCCCCTCTTCTCAATGAATTACAAAACAAGTGTTCAGATTCTGCCAACTAACAAACAACTACATAGCATAATTTTACCAACTGTGAGGTAGTTTTATACTTAAAATGACTGATAAACACGAAACACTTTGACGCAATTACAGTAAGCTTTAATACGACTTCAAAGTAACATTTGTGAAATAAAAATATACTAATTCTAGTTTACGCTGCGGACTTGGAAGATGAATCCCTTAACATTTGCAGGTTACAATAGAAGTGAAGATCCAATAAATTTGGATCAACGAAGTTAACGATTAATTTGGGAGAGGATGAATATGAGAGTGGAATTTGATGAGGTGTCATTATGACACATTGGGATGATGTCATTTTGGGTGAATGGTGCGATCTATAATAATAATGGGATGAAAACTGATATCATAATTTGTACAAAGTAGTTCTTCCAGAACAAGGTCAAATCATGCATACCAATTACAGGTGATACGACATTGACAGATTTAGGCACACATTTTGAAGGTTATTGATGAGTATGGCATGTGGCAGAAATGCTGATGTGATAGAAATAATTGTGTGGTATCAGAGTTATGCTCGTATGAATACGATGCAATAAATATGCAATATGACGATAATTCATGGGGTGCAACGATATGCGAATATGAGTGTTATAACGAGTTGTTACACCAACTGACTAATTTTGTTTTATTTTGGTCAGGGAATCTAACATTGCCAATTGAAATTTTTTAAATTCTCAACATCTTAAATTGTTTAAATAGGTACCAAAAAACAAATTGTCAACAGGCACGATTTTTTCAATTAATGGACTGATACAATTGGTTAACTTGCCAACTTTAAAAATGTTTTGTGGAAGAGGAACCTCCCCTCATCAACCCTTCACTATGTCCCAGAACATCAGTGTCGGCAAATTTTGTGTTGCATGTGTTGCATGTGTTGCATGTGTTGCATGTGTTGCATGTGTTGCATGCAACATGTGGAAAATTTATGCAAAACACAGAAATTAACAAAACTTGAAAATCAAAGTAACGTGAGAAGTTGAGAATAAGATTTTGAGAGAGAAGAGTCCAGACTATATAATATAACATTAGAATATAAACTACAAATGGGATTTGGTGGAACTTTGTTACCCCAGCCCTTATTAGTTACCATTTATTGTCCTTTGAAAGGCTTTCTGTTTTTGGGTTTTTGGTTCGAAAAGTCATTTTCAGTTTTCTGTTTTCATTGTTGTCCTCGTGTACCTACCCATCTATTATAAGAAATTGAGTTTGGCAAATAAAAAAAGCGGCCAATAGATAAAAAGGAAAAAACCTAGCGCAGCCATCCCCGCTAGAAAAAGTAGGTCTTCGATAAAAAGAATTACGAATTTCGGCTTCGAGTGACGAAATATTCGCAGCCTATTTATTTATTTATTTATTTACTTATTTACTTGTATACTAATTTATTTTGCGTATAGCTATTCGATTTGTTCATTCATTTGTTCAGGTAGGTAGGTAGCCATTGTAATGTTTTAACGAAGGTACCTCCGCCGAGGTTCAAACAAATCCGCAGTCTATCAAGTCTTGCAGAATGTTGACCAGCGCTTGCGCACCTTCTTCACCTGCGGCGGAGTCAAAAATGGTGTCCGGCGTCTGCTGGTGCGGCGGCGGCGGCGGCGGCGGCGGCGGCCTCTGGTCGGCGAGTAGCCGCGAAAACGTTTCGGTTGGGCGGTCCGAGGCGACGGCCGAGGGCAGAAAATAGGAGGCGACGATGTAGGCGTAGGCGGCCTTGGCGCGCAGCTCGTCGACGACGGCCTCCCGGCTGGGGACTGCGGCGTGCGCTGCGAACGCTTCGCACAGGCCCCGGTGGTAGGCGTCGATGAGGCGGTGCCAATGGCCATTTCTGGTCGGCTGGTCGGCGTTCAGGTAGAGTACGGTGCTCAGGTCGACGACCGGCGACGCCACTCTGCAGCCGGCCATGTCGACCATTTTCAGGTCGCAAGGCTTTCCGCTGCGCTCGTCGTACCGGAACATGACGTTGCGGCGCACGTAGTCGCCGTGGCACAGCACCGACCCCACGCCCTCCCCGCGCTCCGGCACGTCCTTCATCGTGGCCATAAACTCGTCGGCGTTTTCGACGATGCGCTCGATGCCGCGCACGCGGCTGCTGTAGCGCGGATCCTGCCGCAAGCGTCGCACGCCGCGCTGCGCATTCCGGCTGAAGAAATCGGGCAGGCGCTCCGGCGCCAAGTCGTGCGCGTCGTAAAACCACTTGCCCAGCGCCTGAAATTCCAGCGGATTTTCGGCTTTGAGGCGGTACGAGTAGGCGTGAAAATTGCCCAATTTGCGCAGCATCAGCGTCAGATGGTCGACGTCGAGAAACGAGTGTTTGTCGGCGGCGAGAAAGCCTCGGGCTCGCAAGTCCTCCAAAACGATCGCCGAACTTTTGGTGCGGGCGCTGAGCATGGTTTGGCTGACGTAGAATTTGGGCAGCAGTTGTTGCTGGAGATCGCCCAGCTGCTGGAGAACGGGTAGGGCGATCGTGTAGAATGAGATTTCGTTGGAGAACTGCAACAGGGCGAGGTCCTTGAGCAGCGGCACCGAAGGCATTGTCTTCAGCATGAGCGGGGCCGAAACTCGTTCCCCTCCATCGTCGTCATCGTCGTCGCTGCTGCTGCTGCTGCTGCTGCTGCAAATCGAGTACACCACGCGTCCGAACAACGTTTGCGAATTGAAGCCGTCGTCGACGTTGTCGTCGTCTTCCTCCTCGAAACGCACGAAAACGCGGCTGCTGCCGCCGCCGCCACATTCGTCGTCAAAAATTTCGCCGCATTCGCACAAATTTTCCAACACCTTCGCAACGAACGCGTTCATAATGATTTAGTGCTCGCGACGAACCTAATTTTATGAGCGACAACGACGAATCAAAATATATACGTACACCCGAGGTGAAAACCTTTTCTACTGACACTGCCACGTCGACCAGAATAATTTAGCTACGGTTTCCTCGTAATGGTGCCATAAAAGGCCTGTTACGGCGTCGCTACTTATCTATTGCCTTCGATTTGCCGCAATTAACAACTCGTCCGCCTTTTCCTCACCTATTCAAATGTTCGACGTTATCATATTTTCTTGAAAAATTAGTTAGGTGATAATAGGTATTCGGCCGATGAGCGTACGTTTTTAGAAATCGACTTCGTCGTAGATAAAAATGAAGTAAAAGACCGATCGTTGATATTTACAGCAAGTACCCGCGGAAAATTTAAGCGCGACGCATATTTTGTAACCACCCTCGGCACTAAAACGAAACCACATTAAACGGTCCCCCATTGTTCGAAAAATAAGGCATATCGGACGGAAAAGGTTTTCGGGCCAAAGATTCTTTCATTATGTTCTTTCACCACCTCCAGAATATGACGGTTTACTTGCAGCTCTCCCTCTCGACGTTTCACGTCTGGCATGGAGGCAGGAGGAGGACTCGGACTTTTAGGTTGAAATTTTCACGGATACCCAGCCAGAAACTTGGCCGACAGGTTCGCGTTCGTTTGCCACGTCTAGCGAAAAAACAAAATGAAGAATTTTGGCCGTTTTACCCGTTTGTATTAGTAATGGGAAGATTTTTCAAAAAAATGTTTGCTACATGTTCGGCAAAATGCCAAAAAAACTGTTTACGTGTTTTCCATCGTGTTGAAAAAGTAGCCTTGCTTCAAATAATATTAGGCTTGCCTCGGCACAGACGAATGGCTGGCTGGAGGCCTGCGCGCCTAAATACGCGTTCTGCCAACTGCAGAATCTCCTCCGAACCGATGTTCTCGGGTTTCATCGGCTACACCTAATAATTACACGTATAGCCTATTTCTAAAAATGTGATAACTTCGTACCTACAAACGAAGATAAAGTACGCAATCGGAGTAAAAACAATATTGGCACGCACATTCGGCGAGTGTGCCAATAAAAGTACGCGGGTAGGTACTTGGCCACGTACCGTACAATATTTAGCTAATGTACCGTAAGTATTCCCAGGCGATTACTCGCCACATCGTTGTTGCGCCTCCTTTGAGCAACGATAATTATGCCTATGCGTCCAGCTTTTAACCGAATGGCCCAACACAACGAAAAGATTCGAAATTTGGGAATGGCCACCCTCATATTCCCAACCAAAAATTTTGGTAGAGTATAGGTTCCAAGGCGTAGCAGGACATGTAAGTTTGATAGGTTTGCGTGTTCAATATCGCGAATGAAAAAATGCTCCATTTAGTAGGTACCAGAATCCTGCATGGTTACCTACGCAGCTGACGGGTAACGCACTATAGTTAATAGGTATGTATATCGGTGAACAACCTGGTGTTATCAGGTACCAGGTCACTAGTAGTATCTGGTATCACCTCGTAATACCTGGTAAGTGGAATAACCTGGTACCGGGGTACCCAGGTAAGATGAACAACCCGGTTCCAGGGTATCCAGGTATAACGAATAACCGAATAAAAAAATAATATTACGAATCATTGATGATTTTATGATTTTTAGTGATTCAAGTAGGTACCCAATTAACATAATTCTTGTCCGGTCAGCTGATCAACATAGCATTCTGCGACATGAACTTCGACGAAAAAATTTCTATAATAAATTCAACAAGCTACAAATAACATTAGTTTTCATTCAGATACGTTCGCATTAAATTTAATTAAAAGCCTTCAGCATAATTAACCAGATTCGTTATTTTAATTAGGGAACTAGATATTGATTTTTTTTTTTTTTTTTTTTTTAATGTAAATCACTAGGCAAATTAGTGGGTAGGTATATTCTATCCATCCTGTAAAAGAAAAAAAAAATCATTTCTTCGAAAATATGAATGCCGAAAGGTGAAATATTGAAAAGAAGACGAAAAAATTTAAGTACCTACCACCCGATAACCCCGGTACTCACCCATCCCTATTACGTGGGGGTATCCGGTAATAATCAGTACCTACTACCAGGCAACCCCGGTACTTACCCATACCTCTTACCTGGTGGTACCGAGTGATACTTGGAGGCTCTTACCCACTAAACCCGGTCATCACTGACACTACTTACCAGTTCACACTGTTACCAGGTATGTGGTGTTACCTCATACCTCATACGTCTGATCAGTTAATGCGACATACCGCCCGGTAGTTACCTACGCAGGTGCAGGACTCTGGTAGGTACCTACGTCCAATTTTACTATCGAGCGGTTCAGTTTTGCACTATAAACTTACTAAAACGAAATAAAAAAACATGTATATTCGTTTTACAAATGAACCGAAGAAAAAATCTATCTCTGGCCCGTGCATTGAAAACAGTAAAAATTTGGCGACTTGCTTTTCTCCAACAACTGTTTCTATTCCAGTTTTCTCAGAAACTACCGAACTAATAGGCACGAAATTTCAATTAAACCTGCAACTGCATACGAAAAATCTACACCTAGTGAAAGTTTCAGCTCGATCTCACTCGTCGTTTCCTCAAAATTTTGGAAAAACCATTTATCTAAGAATTCATTATTCTCCAGCTTTCTCGAAACGGCAACAAATTATTATCAGACCTGTAGTCAGCTTCTCTAAATAATTGTTACTACGATGGAGGTAGCTGCGAAGAGTGGTATGACAAAAAATAACGAATTTCCCTCGATGTGTGTAATGACAAGGTAAGCCAGCCAGGTAGGTAATTACCGTCGTTAGGAAGTTCGTAACAACAGATGCAATTTTGTAACTGAAAAGAACGTACTTTTTTGATGTTTATAACATGAAAGTTGGTTATCGAAGCTCGTGACGTCGAGGAAGTATCGTTATAGCTCAAAATCTTAACGACGCCACCCTCGTTACCTGCTTAAAACGACAGAAGATGTTAAAGATGATGAAGGAAATTTTAATTTTTTACACGAGTGAATTTATCAAAATTTCCACTAAAATTTTAACAAACATTGTTATTTCTGTAATACACAAATTAAATGAAATATATAGCTACCTATATCACTTTCTTTCAGCAGTCGTCTTCGTTTTGAAAATATTTATGAAATTTCTCTTATTCGTATTTTTTTATCTCCAGTTTTTATTCCTAGTTGATGTTAATGATGTCACCCTAATGTCACTTTTCAGGACAATTAAAACAAACCTAAAAAAAAAAAAGAAAGAAAAAAAAATCATATAAAAATAAAGCAAAAACCCTGTCGCCACGTCGTCTAGCGATGTGTAGGTAGCTCGTTTTCTTTAAGAAGGTAATAACCAGCAGCATACCTATTTATTATACGCTGCAGAGCCGAGTCACATGTACCCAACGACCATCTGGCGCTGATAAAGCCAATAAGGTAAATAAAGGGTAGGTACCCGTAGGACACGAACAATTTTGCGAGTGCTAACAGGAACTATTTTTAACCAATTTCAAAACACTAGAAAGAAGTAAAATCAATGTAATACGTACCTACTTAGGAAAGTAGTTACAGCAGCTGTAGGCAGCCTATAATTATGTTGCACAGTAAAATGAAGGTACCTACGTCAAAGTTTAATAAGCAGGTAGGTAGCTGCAGCGTTCGCACTGAGCATACCTCAGCTGGGTTATCCTTGAAATTTACATAAACGTACCTGCGTAATTATTAGATAATAAATTAAATACGAAATTAACGCTGTTGTTTGTTGTTTTGAGATTAAAATAATAACAGTGCAAAACGAGTTTTATCTTCGTCGTAAACCGAGCCGAGATAAATAAATCACTTCTGCTTCAACTCTCGGAGATAACTTTCGCGTGTTTTTGCAGCTAACATTCGCACCTTTAACCCAAATGGAGCTGCTCATCGACTTGGCATTGCGTCGTTTTTTCACCACACGTGCGGACTTGTTCGACGCCCATTCGACATTCGTGGCCTGGAAGTCGGATGATACGAACTTTTCGTGGACAGACGGCTACCAGTCAGCAGCCCTGTTCGGACATATCGAGTATCGCAGCCAAGATGGCCGCATCCGTCAGTCGGATCCGCTCGTGCTCAAATGTTCGCCATCCAAATCCGAATTCCTATTCCCCAAAGACTTCTACGTGCTCGCCTTTTTCAATGAAATTAACTTTTACACCAGCATTTGGCCGCTGTTCCGTTCTTTAAGGCCACCGAATGCCAGACTGCAGTTCCACAAAAAAGGTAACTTAAAATTCTATTCAATGACTGTAGGCTTAAGACGGAAAAACTTTAATCGAATTCCATTTATTCGAACAAAGTGTTACAGTGAATAGTGTTAGGGAGTGAGGGTGACTCACTAGAGTGACAAATCTATAATATTTGAGGACGCACGGAAAACGAAAAATGGCAACACTTTCACGATCAAAATATTCTGTCTTCTTAAGGTGGATACCATACTGCAACTTTCTGTCTCATTTTTAGCAGCGAAATTTGTGTTTTGTTGTGATTTCTAAATTCATAGGTATTAATTATATTTATTCATTCGTTTTAATTAAATTATCTGAAAAAAAAAAAAAAATTCTGTTTATTGCCAATGAGGCCGAATGAGGGGTAAGCAAGTTCGGAATACGGTAGCCTACGAGTGGGAACAATACTTAGCTTCAGAAGTGGTGCCCTTTTTCTGAATAGTGTTTAGATGAGCGTGCGTCCTCTATTATATTTACCTAATACTCTGTGGGGTGACTGAGTGAGGAACAGGAATGTGTTTGGAGTTTTGAGCGAAATATTCCTCCAACTCACTTAGCAATACGTTAGGGTGAGAATGAAAGGCTCGTTTTCACGGCGACATTAAATGCCACGACCCTAATGTCGTGAACACTGAATAATGTTCAGATTCAGGCGTCGACTAGTGTTCACACCTTTGAATATACACATTACATAAGGGAGGGCTGATTGTCCTTCCATCTTCAACCATACAATGTTTTGGAGAAAGAAATCACTTCGTGATTCCATTACACATATACTCAAAGGTTGATACTAGTTTTCACTAGTGTCACAACCTCCATATACATAATGGACTGCGCATACTGATAAAATTAACATTGGCTTATATGAAGACACCATGAAGGCGTACATTTCATTCAAAAGTTCCCTTTTTTTTAACATTCATCCAATATCATAGGTCAATTGATTAAATAATTTGGAAGGATTTGCATGGTCATTTTACAAAATGAAAGTGTTTTTAAAATTAAATAGCGTCAATTATTCCTTTTTAATATTCGTAGGTGAATTCTCTTTCATTCGTCACTGAATCCTGATTAATTTAAATGCGACGAATCGAAGAGAATTTGTAGGTGAATTCTCCTAAATTCGTAGTTGAATCCTAATTAATTTAACGGTGACAAATTGAAAAAAATTCATAGATGAATTCTGTGAAAAGTACAGTTTGATTAGGGAAGGAACTTTTGAATTGAATGTACATTTAATTTCGTTGCCATCAACATTTTATCAGTATGCGCAGTCCATCTAGTATATGGTCGAAGGTCACAACATTCTCTAACAACTGATAATTGATAACAAGCGTCATCGAGTAGTGTTAACAAAATCAAAATCAGTATGCTCCGGTGAAAATGACATCCTGTCATCTAGCGTAGTGACAGTAAATGTTTTCATCTTGACAAGGGCTCCAATTTATGCTACAAATTGAATGAAAATATGGCATATATATGCACTTAAAATCAAAAATATTCTGAAAATATGTTGGCAATGCTGAAGTATGTAGGAAATACGCGATTGAAACCTTCGATCATATACATAATGGACTGCGCCAGACTGATAAAATTAACATTGGCTTATATGGAGACACCATGAAGGAGTACATTTCATTCAAAAGTTTTTTTTTCAGGATTTATCAAATGTCAATTGATTAAATAATTTGGAGAGATTTGCATTGTCATTTTACAAAATGAAAGTGTTTTTAAAATTAAATAGCGTCATTTATTCCTTTTTAATGTTTGTAGATGAATTCTGTGAAAAATACAGTTTGATAAGGGAAGGAACTTTTGAATGGAATGTACATTTCATTTGGTTGCTTTCAACATTTCATCAGTATGCGCAGTCCATCTAATATATGGTCGAAGATTTCAATATGGGTATCAAATAACTGGAAATTTGAATTATAGAAATATAATATTTAATATAATATACAAGAGTGAAAAACATGTTTTAGAAACTTTACTCAGCTTATTTATACGAAAATATTGAAAATTAAACAGAATAATAAAAAAAAATTTTTAAAGATACGCTTTTATTTAACTTAGCACTCTAAAAAGTAGAAAAATAATTTTTCATGACCTACTTAACATATTTATTCTTGTGGATAGTTCTATCTACCTCCATCTACTAACTGAATTTGTATTCTAATTGAAATATTTCTTTTCTTTTGCCCCGCACTTTTATTTTGTGTTACGAGAATAAATAAGTTAGGTAAGTAGGTAGGTCATGAAAAATAATTTTTCTACTTTTTAAAGTGCTAAGTTAAATAAAAGGATATCCTTAAAGTTTTTTTTTTTTTTATTTTTTATTTTTTGACTTTTTAAGAATGAAAAAATTTATAGGTAATTTGATGTATATCTTAATTTTAATAGTACCTATTTTACATTTAATTCACATTTAACATCTAATCTATCGACTTTTGTGACGATTCACAATTCAAATCGAATGAGAGACTTATCGCCTTCAGAAATCAATAATCAATAATCAATATTAAAATAAAAATTAAACAATAACTTAAACAGACTGACTAGTGACATACTGATACTTTGCGTAAATTTAATAGCAATAAGTACACGAGTACGAAAATATATTTAGGTACTTATTGTTTACAGTTTTTCTATTTTTTTTTTTTTTTTTTTCAATGAAAACTACCAAAATAATAGTCACGAAATTTTCACCAGACCCGCTCTCATATCGAAACTATTTATCACCAAAATTTCAGCTCTACTTATTCCTTTAATACGGTGTTTAAATTCTCATACCGATGGATTTTAGCGGTTGTTCAGACTTTTTGATGAAACTACTGTTGCAATATTCATGAAATGTACAAACTATTTGGCCGTATTTCTACGGTGCTTTTCTCAGAATATTGAACACTCCACTTTTCCCGTAATTTTTTGTTAGGAATTTTTCTCGGAAACTACTGAACCAATAAACACTGTAAACTCTTATCAGACCCGTTGCTACATAAGGACTATCGCTTGTGAAAATATCGGATCTTTGCCTTTTGCAATTTTCTCAGAACTGCGAATACAAAATATTACAAATACGTACCTATTAGGTATAAGTAGGTACATAATAATATGCCTACTTATGCACAGATAGATAGATAATCCACACGTATAATAATTATGTAGGTACGATGCAAGTTTGCAGTGCCGCAGTTAGAAAGTTCCATCGGCTCGGCCTACTCAGATTGTTCGTGGAGGGCACTTTTGCTCACTCTCAAAACATTTTTTTTTTTCAATATATTATACGAGTGTTTGAGAAGACGAAAGGAATTTTCTTGGATCGCGGGCACTGAAGCACACTACTATAAAGATATACTACCTAACAAAATTTTCATTCCCTTCAAAATATCTTATTATTCGCGTTTATACCACCACTGGCACCTTAATAAAAATTTTCTGCCCAAAAATGACTACCTACCTATAGCTTAATAGGCTACTTGTGTGTGACTTGAGCTTTTGGTTTTTATTGTGACTGGAAAAATAGCACTTTCTGTTGAAAAAAAAAACTTCTTTTACTTAATACCCCGGACTTTTATCACTAAGAGACGAGAATTCGGTTTTTTTCATAATTTTAATTTCGTTACAGGAAAAAATTTTACAGAAATTCGTAGATTCATTCGAAGAAAAAATATAGTCCGCCGAAGTGCAGCCAGGATTTCTTTAAAGGGGGGAGCAAAAACATACGACGACTTTTTTTTGCTCGTCACTTCCGAAAATTTGAGAAAGTCGGCATTCATGGAAACCGCTGTGGTATATTTATTGCTACAATTTTTTCCAAATTTTAAGCGACAAGCAAAAAAAATAATAATAATTCAACTTTCTTATTACTTTTAAAGAAATTAAAGTTCCCCTCAAAATTTTTTTCGGAACACGAATGCTTACCTGACCTTTGGGCCAGAATTCACTCTCTCGGGCCCCGAACAAATTCGTGTTTAAAACGAAAATTCAAATTAAAGCATAAAATAATGGAAAAATAAGTATTATACCTACACTGGAGAAAAGTTGTAAAAAAATTAAATGAAAAATTTTTTTATTTACTTTCTTCATCGTGTAATTTGTGTAAACAGTTTTGTGAACGTGCGGTCTTGAAAGCCGTGCGGAAGAATATGACTAAACTCCCAGAGCTACTTTCGTTTACCACCCATAATTAACCGGCAATCGCTTCATTTTGAACAGAGCTTGGTTCATAGACTTTGCGAGGCAGAAGTTACACTAAAACAAGATTTAAGAAGCCAACTTTTTCACTTTTTCAGCCCTTTCTGTTCCAAATTCTTCTCTCTAAAATAACAAAATGACGAATAAACGGAATATAAAATGATAGGTATCGAAATTGACCAACGCGGGTACTTGTTACGTATTTATGGGTAGGTGCAGGTACCAACCACCGAGCAGGTATTTAAAGAAGCGATAAATTGTTATTTTCATTTCATCCGAAAAAATTTGAAACATCGACTGCGGTTAAAATGTGCCGAAACTTGGGCGACCTCTGTACAAGGCTCTTTTCCCAAATTATAAATTTTGTAGCATCACTCGAATTTTAAAATCCGTTTGAACCGTTCAATATTTTTAATATGTCCAGAAACCGAGTCGGATGCTACGACTTCATTATTCGCAGAGTGCTACCACTCGCAACTGGAAATGAGTGCGGACGACTTCAGCGCCGTCATTGTGCTGGCAAACCTTCAAGCCCAAGGATTCAGGAGCAACCAGCGTCGATCGTTCGTGGACTACCCGCATCTGGCGCTGATGATGCGAAGGCTGGGCGAATTCCACGCGTATTCGTACAAAGCCAGACAGAGCAACGGCGTGATATTCGAGGCGGCGACAGCGGCCCTGCGCGATCCCTTCCGAATCCCGTGGACGCTTTTCCACGACAAAATGTCGAAGGTGGCGGCGCGCGGAATGCGACCGCTACTCGACGAACCGAAATACGCACGGCGACTGTCGAATGTGCAGAAGATGCTGGAAAACGCATACGTGGGCGGTGCGGACGGCACGAAGGACCCGAACAGCGTCGTCTGTCACGGAGACTACTTGCGTAGCAACGTGCTGTTCAGGTACGACGACGACGACAAACCGGTTGACCTGCGGATGGTCGACATGGCCAACGTGAAACTGGCTGCTCCGGCCTACGACCTGGCGCTGCCCTTGTACTTGCACGCCGACCAGAGCACCAGGGCCGCGCACTGGGACGACCTCATCGACGAGTACCACGACAGTCTGAGCGGCACCTTCCCCGGGATGCGGGTCCCCACCCGGCAACAGATCACCCACCAGTTCCCCAATAACTGTTTTCACGCCTATTTGATAGCCTCGTACTTTCTGGGCCAGTTGATCGCCCGCGACAATAATCTGCCGGACCGGCAGCAGTCACTGCCGCACCAGTACGCGGCGTGTAACAGCACCCAAATACCGCAACAAATGATGGCGGATGTAACGAACGAAGTGGGCGGATCTCTAGCAGACACCGCCCTAACAAATATACTAAAAGATATGATCGACAGAGGTTTCATATAACACACGACCGGCGGCTCGTCCGCCAGAGCTGCGCACCCGCACAACCGCCTGCACTTTTAGTGCGCGTTGGCAAAACGCGTTAGGTTTACCAACCTAATTCAAATAAAAACAAATAATCTTTAAAATTATTTTCTATTGTTGATACGAAATCCCACCTCGTCTCATTCTTCATCATCATCATCACTATCACAATATATATATGTCATATGTACACTCTAGTCACGAAGTGTTTCCCCTACTACTTTCGATCGTATATCGCTGTTGCTTCGCCATTTACTTTTTCGTTTGTAAAATACATTTTAGTCGCGAAATAAATCTCTTAAAAGAAGAAAGTCTCAAGTTCTTTCGATCCTCGTTCTGCATACCTCACATCATGGTAGCCATCGCTACGGTAGAACTTTGAGGAGAGACTTAGAAAATTTAAATTGATGAAATAATTTTTTTTTTTTTTGAAATTTAATTTACTGCTGTACGTAAAATTTTTCATGTTTTTTATTGAGTAATACACAAAAAGTATCGTGTTTTTCGAGAATTAACTCGAATTTTAATTTATTTTGAAAAATCAAAAATTAAATTGAAGAAGAATAGCTGAAGTTCCAGACTCAATAACAGCCAATACTGGAAGTCATCGAACGCTAAATCCAGAGGGACCGCCAAAGAGATCGTGAGAACAGCCGAAGGAAACCTGCTGCCGTCGTCGAGGACTCATCGAAGATCCAACATCGAAGACCCAATTTTTCGGACAACCCAGAGCAAAACTTAGGCGGGAAGAACGGAGGTCAGCAGCATAAAAAACATAAATTGTTCGCCAGCGCAGCAGGAATTGTAAAGTAAAATCATTGTAAAGGTAATATTTGTTGAAATTAATTATTTTTCGTATTTTGTAATTGTATTTGAAGTGAGGATAAAATAATTAAACTTAATTAAAAGTTCTATGTCCCAAATAATAAATCTATCTGAATGTAAGATTGGTGAATATAATATAAAAAAGGAAGATTTAGAGGAATTAATAAAAAGTTTGAAGGAGAAAAAGTGGTTGATCTAAAAATAGAAATCTATAATTTACCCTACGTTAAATACTTTACAGGTGAAATAATATTAGAGTCCTTTGTAATAGATATATCTGGAAGAATTGAGGAAATCAGTAGTTTAAAATATATTGTAATTTCAGAATCCTCAGTAAATTATTTTTCGAGCAGAATTTATAGTTCTGAAAAATCGAAAGATAAATTTATGAACAGATTTTTTAATTAAGTAAATTATATAAACTGGATAAGAAAGGAAATAGTGAGGAAGAAAATTTAAGTGAAAAAATAGAAAAAGAGACAATCGAAAATAAGAAATACACACCAGTTATTAATAAAGAAAATAGTCTATTAGGATTTTGTAAAACAGAGGAAAATATGGCATCCCCAAATGAAATTAAGCCCATACAAGCCCCACTTGGAAAAGTTTTTAATGGAAAATACTACCTAGACTGGCGTAGGATGATTATCTCAGCCATCAGGGGAGCCGGATATTACGATATTTTTGGGGAACACGAATTTTTAAAACCATATATCGATAATATAGATGATCTTAATTTTCGACCTGATAGAAATACGATCAACTACTGCAAAACGCAAGATAATGCCAAAGCGTTTGTGTTAGAAAGAGTATCAAACGATATAAAAAAACAGATAAGAGATTGTAATACAGCAATATTAATGCTAAAAAAATTGGATAACATTTATGGGACGAAAACTTCGGTTACAGCCAATATTGCGAAAGCAAAATGGTTAGAATTCAGGTTTCAACCGGGCGGAAACATGAAAGGTTTTTTGAAAAAATGGGATGAACTTGTAACAGATGTGAGAGATAGTGGAAAGGAAGTCACCGAAAGTGAAGAGTTGGAAAATTTGCAATTGGCATTGTGTTATGAACAAGCAATTGCAAAAATACAATACGAAAATTTACCTACCAATGAGAAAAATTTAGACAACTTCAAAAGAATACTGAGAGAGGACTCAGACCAAAAGTATAGAGACCAAACATTAAAAAAACAGAATGGCAATAATCAATCCAATAATACTTATAGGAATAATAATAGTAATGGAAATAATAATAGATATAACTACAGAGGCAGGTACAATAATTATCGTGGTAGAAATAATTATAGAAACCAAAATAATAATTATAATAACTTTAGAAATGGAAATAGAAATGGTTTTAATAATAATGGTCAAAATGGAAATAATAATAGTAATGCGTCAGAACAAAACCAAAATAATAGTAATACAAATAATAATAATAATGGTAATAATAACTATAGGGGAAATAATTATAGAGGAAACCCAAATTACAGAGGTAATAATTATAGAGGCAACGGGAGAAATAATAATCAAAATAATCCTAAATGCTATAAGTGTGGGCAATTTGGCCACATAGCGCAAAATTGTATGAATAATAATTCCCAAGGAAATAATAGCAATGAAAATGCAAATAATAGTCAGGGAAATTACCCACCAAAGGCAAATACAAATCCATCGAATAATAATAAGAAGGATAGTTCGGAGCAACAGGTAAAAATGTCCTACATGGTAAAAAGATTTAATAATAATAGTGAATGGTTACTTAATGAATTGGCTAATAATAATAAACAAAATATTGATGAAAATTACGAAATATTAAATAATAGAGCAATTCTTGATGGAGCCGCAGAAGTACATTTAACTTCTGATCTTAATAAACTAAGAGACGTTAAAAAATTTGTAACCCCAATTAAATTACAATGTGCAGGAAAGAATACATTTTTATATGCCACACATACTGGGAGAATGATCATAAAAATCGAAAATTCAAAAATAATTCAGTCATTGATAGAACTGAACGACGTCCATTATGTGCCTGATCTGAACTTGGATATTATTTCAGCTATTAAAATAACAAATACCGGAATAATCAATATCGACCAACAAAAAGAAATTGCGAACATATATTTTATTGAAACAGCTGAAATTATTATTACCGCAAAAAAAGAAGAGGGAATATTCTAAATATACTATAATGTAGAGAACCATGATATAAATAAAAAAAAAAAATAGATAAAGAGGATTATATGGATTTAAAAAAAAAAATGTAATATGTGCCCCTGTTACCCAAGATACCGATGATGATTGGGATGATTTTACAGTAGAAATGGAAATTATTGAAGAGAATAATAATACCAAATCATCTCAGGGGGGTGAAGATAATGAAATAGTCATAGAACCTAACGAAAATAATAATAATACAAATAAACCCCAAATTAATAATAATAATATAAATAAAAAACTAATAATACACAGAAGACTTGGACATATTAATGCCAGATATTTACAAAAATTAAAAAATTTAGCAATTGGCATACCCGAAAACATTAATTTTAGAGATGAAGATTTTGTAAACTGTCAAATATGTTGTATCGCCAATAATTCAAAACTGGGTCATACAGGGATAAGAACTAAACCAACCCAAAAATTAGAATTAGTGTCGTCAGATATCATGGGTCCATTTACGCCCTCTGTGGCAAATCAAAAATATATTTTAACATTTATAGACCACTTTTCGAAATACACATTTGTCATGCCAATAGTCAATAAAAGTCAAGTAACAAACGAATTTAAAAACATCATAATGTCTATGAAAAATAAATTTCCTGAATACCCCATAGGGACCATAAGATGTGACAATGCAAAAGAGTACACGGATACAAAAATAATAAATTATTGTAGAGAAATAGGAATAACAATGGATTACGTGGTTCCATATTCTCCAGAATTAAATGGTGTTGCCGAAAGGCAAAATCAAACTTTAATGAGGAGAGTAAGGGCCATGTTGATTGATGCTAATCTCGATATAAAGTACTGGTCTTATGCTGTTGTTACAGCAGCCTATCTAATTAATAGATCCCCCACAAAAGCAAATGAACGGTTTAAAACACCATATGAATTGTTTTATGAAAGGAAACTCTCTAACAATAAATACAATAGAGATTAAAACTCATTACATGACCGCATTTTAAGATAAACCGAAAACGTTGCCTTACCTCAGAACATATTAAACGCCACTTCAAATACAATGCAACGTACAAAAGATAATATACGATGCAACGTATGTTATTCTACAATCTTTTTCATGTATACTTTTAAGATAAAATACGTAACGTACTCTAGAATTCATCGAACCCACTGTCAAAAATACTTTTGTGAATTTTTTTTTTCTTCTTCTTTTATTTTTTTTTATTATTCCTGTAATATATGTTCGTGAATATTTTTTTTGCATTATCAAATAATCTTTCTTTCTCGACTCGAAATATACGAGCGATGAATCATTAATTACTCACAATACTTTATTTTTTTTTGCATGTTACCAATTTTTATATTTTTAATTTTATTTTATTTATTTTTTTTAGATATATACACCATATACTTTCTCAAGACATATTAATGTCCATTATTGCATGCATGTTACCATTTTTATATATATTTATTAATTTATTTATTTTATTCAATTTTTATTATCTTTTAATTTTTTGAGGCACGGCACAATAAAATCTTTTAGAAATCCAAGTTACCAAAATTAAATAAAAAATACGATGTCAATTTTTTTTGAAAAATTTTTTATTATGCATATATTTTTTTTATATATACTTGAATTTTTTTTTTGTACTTAATGTGTTTTTGTAATAACAATAATTCGTTAACTTTCAGCGTCAAACACGATGAAGAATTCAATCGGTAAAATTTCAGGGGGGTGTTGATACGAAATCCCACCTCATCTCATTCTTCATCATCATCATCACTATCACAATATATATATGTCATATGTACACTCTTGTGAGAAGATGAGGAAGAATTCAACGGATCGAGACGACTAAAAACATATGAAACAAACCTAAACTAAAAACGACATCGAACAGAGACTAGACACACACATTACGAACACATAAATAAAAACACAAGATTCACTAATTACGAACTTTTATTTCCACATTAAGAGTAGTGGAGTTGTTAACAACATGAATATCAAAAAACGACTAGAGGCGTATGATTACATAATATCACAGTCAGGTACAAAACACTAAAAATCACAGATCACAAAAATATATCGACAGTGTTACCACCACAAATGATACGTGAGAATAATAGTCACGAGTATAATTTAATTTGCTATAATTCTCACACGCCTCCTCAAATTAAACTTATACGATTACGGTAAAATGGTAAAAAACGAATTATTAAATTAATGAGGTCATTAAAAACACAAATGACAAAAGTCAACAAAAATACAAAAAGTTACGACAATAAATACTACATGAATGGTAAACATATACAATAAGTTACAACAACTTTAACATTTTACAAAATACATCAAATTTAGGCCTCGGGCAGCCCTTCGTAAAAACATCAGCCAACTGTCGCGAAGGTGATACGTATGAATACTTAAAGTCTAAATTTACGTGATTGCATACAAAACGGTACTTTACGTCCACATGTTTTGATCTGCGTGTGTTCCATTTTCCAGAGTGCAAGATAGCCAGACAACTCTGATTGTCTTCGTAAATTACAGCTCTGTCATCAATTTTAATGCAAAAGTCACTCAATAAATATTTCAACCAAATTGATTCAGTGGTAGCATCGCATATGGCGATCAACTCACTTTCAGTGCTAGACAGAGCTACTGTTGGTTGTTTCTTACTAGACCAGGACACCAGCGACCCATAAACAAAGACACAGTAACCCGAGATAGACCGTCTTGTGTTAACACAGTTACCCCAATCGGCATCCGAATATGTTTCGACTATATTGCCATTATTATTATTTTCATATGAATATATAAGCTTTTGTTTTTAGTAGTCACTAAATATTTTAGAACTCTCAATAAATATTTGAAATGTTCATCTGTGGCATAACTGGAGAACTGGCTGAAGTACGATATTGCAAAGCAAATATCAGGCCGTGATTCTAGCATTAAGTACATCAAACATCCCACGAGCTGTTGATAGTTATTGTTCAGCACACTATCACACGCATTGAGGTCCCTATCCAGTTGGAGTTTGGGGTCAATAGGTGTGTAGGTAGGTGCACATTTATCAACACCGAATCGCCTAGCAACAGACTCGATGAGATTCTTCTGCTCGATCTCCAGTATGCCCTCTTCGCGACTGTAATTAATATTTAAACCTAGATATTTATTAACTTTTCCAAGATCCTTACATTTGAATCTCTTATTAATTTTATTTTTGAAAAATATAATTTGTTCTTTATTATTTGAACTAATGAGAACGTCATCAACGTAAGTGAGTAGATAAACTATTGTTCCATCATGTTTATTTTTGAACACATACAAACAATCATCAGCCATGCTTTGAACAAAGCCAAGTGACAACAGGAACTCATTAAATAGCTTATTCCACACTTTTGGCGACTGTTTAAGACCATATATCGACCTATTTAATTTTAATACATTATTATATTTATCAACCTGCGTTTCAATACCTTCAGGTATCTCGAGGTACACATCCTCAGAAAGAATACCAGTTCAAGAACGCACTACAGATATCTATTTGTTCTATATAAAATTTTAATTTATTACTGACAGCCAAGAGGGTCCTCACAGTCGAAAGTTTCGCCACTGGCGCATATACTTCATTAAAATTGAAGCCTTTCCTCTGCTGGCAGCCTCTGGCAACTAACCTAGCCTTATATAAGACATTATTTTCATTATCATATTTTTTATTAAAGATCCAACGACACGTGATGGTAGGGGCGTCCTTTGGACGTTTGGTCACCTTCTAAGTCTGATTGGAGTTCAGGGCACTTATTTCAGATGAAATAGCCTCTTTCCACATCAGACTATCAGGTGCTGCACTCGCCTCCTCAAACGTCAAAGGAATGCCATCCTCAGCCAGGTATATATTTCCTGCTGCTTGATCACGTGCAGTCGCCTCCTGAGAAAGACAATCAAAATTTAAATCACCATCAACTTCAATATTTTCCAAGTTGGATTCAGTGACCTCCTTAAACAATTCATCATTTTTTGTATATTTATTATATTCAGAGTTACTTATTGCACCTTCAAAGAACTCAACATCACGTGACAGACGTATCTCCTTAGTGCTTAAGTCCAACAACCTGTACCCACATGGAGAATAACCTACCATTACTAACTTTTCACTTTTACTCTTAAATTTGTCAGAGTCATGTTTAAACGATAACATATATGCATCGCATCCAAACGTTTTTAATTTATTATAGTTATATTTCTCACCAAACCATCTCTCAAATGGAATAAAATCTTTATTTGTGGGGCATCTGTTTACGATATAGGCGGAGCACAATATGGCTTCCGACCAAAATATCTTCCCAAGACCACTCTCAAACAACAGTGTCCTTGCCCTCTCGCACAGTGTCCTGTTCATTCTCTCAGCTTTTCCATTCTGCTGAGGACAACCACCAACAGTAGGTTCAACCACAATTCCCTTCTCAGTACAATATGACTGGAAGGTCGTATTCAAGTACTCTGTGCCGCGATCACAACGGAGTCTCTTTACATTATAGCCAAACTTATTCGAGACCATCTCGTGATATTCTTTAAATTTTGTAAAAGCTTCTGTCTTGTTCGCCAGCAAGTAAACACAACAAAAATTGGAATAATCGTCGATAAAAGTCATGAAATACTTAGCTCCTTTATATGCAGGAGGGTTAATAGGTCCACAGAGATCAGTATGAACCAACTCCAACGGCATTATTTGTTTTTCTTTCATGCCTTGGAAATGGTTTTCGACTCTGTTTCCCCATAACACAGGGCTCACACAGCAATCTGCGATTGGAGTCAACATTAGGTATCAAACCCCTACTTGACAACAATCTAACATCGTTCACATTTAGATGAGCAAGTCGTTTATGCCACACGAACAGTGGGCTCGATTCATCTCCCAACGTCAGATTACACAATTGACTTGACATTTTACAAAGTCAATTGTGTACAAATCCGAGTCTACGCTAACACCAGTGGTAACTACTTTTCCACTGCAGCGTTGGATGATCTCAACAGACTCTTCCCGAAACAAAGTGTCAAATCCCAACCTGCTCATACGTTTAACCGAAAGCAGATTCTGCGGCAGCTCCCGAGCATACCTTACATTTTTCAACTCGATTACAATTCCATTTAAAAGTTTTAATTTTACAGTACCCACCGATGTAACAGACAGAGAGACACCCTTCTTCGCAACACAGATACTATGCTGGTCTGATCAAGTCTATATAATCACTGAACAAATTTATATCATTTACTAATGTGAATTGTGCATCCACTGTCAACTATAAATGTGGTTCGAGGCATTAAATTTAAATTTTCTTTTGCATTGCAAGAGTCATTAATTTTATTATTATCGTCATTATTCATTGTGAAGCTGTAACCCACTTCAGAGCAAACGTCATTAGCATTAAAATTTTCATTGCACATCTGTGCCGAGCTCCTATTACTATTATTGTTATTAGAACTTTGGTCATTAACTCGATTTTCACTGTTATTATTACTATTATTACAATTATTATTATTGTTACGATTTTTGACATAACAATTTCGGGCTATGTGCCCTATTTTGTTACAATAGTGACATTTCACATTAGAATGTCCACCGTCAGTATTATTATTACGACCACGTCCATTAAAATTATTACTATTATTATTATTTGAGCTCAAATTTTGATTATTATTATTAAAATTATTATTTCCGCCTCGACTGAAACCACGACTATTATTATTATTTCGAGATCGACCACGATTAAAACGATTTCCATTACTATTATTACTAGAATTTCGTCCAACATTATTGTAATTACCAAAATAAATGTTCTCCTCACCAGTGACACCCACTGATGAAGGTTTTTGTAGATGTAGTGTTCAGAGTGTTACCTCGAACTGTCGATTTGCTATCAGAAGATAGCTCACGCTGGAAGTTATTCAATTTCATGAAAACTCCATCTCAGGTGACGACTTCTGCATCTTCAATCACAACCTTAATTGGACGAAATTCCGCAGGTAATGACCTCAGCAATACCAAAATAAATTGTTTCGTGGTCGTTAAATCTCCTAATTCTGTTAAACGTCTACAACGAGAACGAAAATCCAACAAATATTTATGCAAATCAATACCAGACACATACCGTTTTGCATACAAATCACCTCGTAAATCCATCAGCGTCTGGTCATTGCCGTTGTCGATGAGGTTTGTTAGGACATGAAACATCTCCTTCGCCGTCGTGTATGTCTGGATCATCTCAAGGTACTCGTCAGTCACGTTGTTTGCTATCAGGAACATTGCCTTCGCATTCTCCTTGGACCAAGCATCTCCCCTGTTACGAACAGTCGGCAAAGAATTGATTATAATATTAGTTAATGACTCCTTTGCCAACAACAGCTCCATCCGGAACTTCCATGTACGGCCATTCTGCCCATTGAACGGCTCAATCATGTTCTTCTTTCGCGCTTCCATCTCGTTGACAGGTACGAACAATCAGTTACACCGCAAACACAGCAATTTTCAGCAACTTTCAGACACGTAGACCAACAATTCAACACGAATGAGATCACAGGAACATCAAACAGAGAACATATCAAACAATCGAAAAACAATTAGCAGGCATGATACTACTTGGGTGTGGCAAGCAGGATCCGACAGCACAACATTGACGAACTATGACAATGGCGACCACGTTGACATCCAGGTATCTGGGCCCATAACCTGTGAGAAGATGAGGAAGAAATCAACGGATCGAGACGACTAAAAACATATGAAACGAACCTAAACTAAAAACGACATAGAACAGAGACTAGACACACACATTACAAACACATAAATAAAGACACAAGATTCACTAATTATGAACTTTTATTTCCACATTAAGAGTAGTGGAGTTGTTAACAACATGAATATCAAAAAACGACTAGAGGCGTATGATTACATAATATCACAGTCAGGTACAAAACACTAAAAATCACAGGTCACAAAAATATATCGACAGTGTTACCACCACAAATGATACGTGAGAATAATAGTCACGAGTATAATTTAATTTGCCATAATTCTCACAACTCTAGTCACGAAGTGTTTCCCCTACTACTTTCGATCGTATATCGCTGTTGCTTCGCCATTTACTTTTTTGTTTGTAAAATACATTTTAGTCGCGAAATAAATCTCTTAAAAGAAGAAAGTCTCAAGTTCTTTCGATCCTCGTTCTGCATACCTCACATCATCTATTATTAGGTAGGTGTTGATATGTGTGGCTGCACTGATATTTATTTATTATTGTAAGAATAATGCGTACACGAGGAACTATAAGAGTTTATTGTGTGAGTACACCGGACAAACTGTAACGTAGGTAACATAAAATATGGCGTAGTATATTCTTAAGGTTCTCGATGTCTTGTATCGATATGTACGTTGAATATATATCGATAGTTATATCGATAACTATCGATAGGTTCCACATCTGTATTATATATCTGAGAGTTCTTACTCTTGCTTATATGTTCTTTCTTATTTACTTTATGTAATACTCTTACGTAGATACCATTCTCACACTCCCTCTTATTACGTCAATTAAATAAGAATGAGTCAGTTTACTTTCATAAATGTCGTATAATAAACAAAACGAAAAACAGTAACAAAATACTGAAAAGGACAGTCTCGAAAATTATGGATCAGTTCTTTCAAAATAACAAAACAAACAACAATAAACTTAATGACTTTGAAAACACTTAATAACTAAATTCATAAACTTAATTGACTGATCTTTCGATTGACTTTAAACAAACAACACTTAATTCATTAAATTTCATGACTGACAAATATCACATAAATTCATAGTATAAAATCTCAACACAAACTTAAATTCTAAATATCAAAAATACAAAATAATGTCAGACTTATAAATGTCTTATTGAGCTTCTGTTTCAGGTACTTCGTTTATTCACCTTTACGAGATAATGCTGTAACATATAAAATACATTTTTGTCATTAGTTAATTGTCTTATTCTATTACTTCATAATTTAAGATTTCTTTTCTAAACTTTTGAAATAAAGGTTTCGGTAAAGCTTTCGTAAATAAATCTCCTATTTGTTCTTTTGTTGATACCCATACTATGTCTATTTCCTTGTCTTGAAAAGCTTTTCTAACATAATGATACTTTAACTTTACTAAGTGTCTTAGAGCCCTCGATGCGTCTGATTTAGTGGCTTTTATTACTGCTTGATTATCTTCGAAAATAATTGGCTTAATTTCTTTCTTTAGAATTAGTCTACAAAGATGTTTTATGTAAACTAATTCTTTAGTTGACGTACTTAGTGCTATATATTCTGCCTCCATAGATGACGTTGCTACAATTTTCTGTTTATTTGACTTCCATGCTATTGCATCTCCAAAAAGAAATATTATATATCCTGTTGTGGATATTCCATCAGGGTCATTTATTCCTAATGAAGCATCACAGAAACTAACTAATTCATTATTTTCTCCTTTATATACTAATTTAAGGTCTTTTGTACGTGACAAATATTTGAACACTTTTTCTACTTTAGCCCATTCTATTAATCCAAAATCATGAGATTTTCGTGTCAAAACATTTACAGCAAACATAATATCGGGTCTAGTACTTAAAGCTAAATATAGTAAAGCACCTACTGCTTCTCTATAGGGTATCTTTTCTTTTAGATTTAACTGTGTTTCTAACTTAATTTCTGAATCAGACTTCTTTATGGCTTGATTAGTCAACATTGGTGTATCACTTCCTTTTACATGTTCTAACTTAAATTTCTTTAACAGGGATTCTATAAATTTCGTTTGAGATAACATCATCGTTTTTGTCTCGAAGTTTCGTTCAATATCTATTCCTAAATATTTTCTTGGTTCACCTAGAACTTTCATTTTGAAAGTTTTACTTAGTTCAATTTGAGTTTCGTAAATCTTTTCTGCATTATTTCCTGAGATCAAAATATCATCAACATATTGAACTAACGTAACCATCTTTCCCCCTTGACACCAATAAAATATGCAGGCTTCACCTTCATATAAGTTAAAATTCATACTTTTCATTGTCTTTTTAAATTTTAAATACCACCTTTTTGGGCTAACTTTTAATCCGTACAAAGCTTTTCTTAATTCACATACATTTTCTTTTCTGAATTTTTCGTTAACATCTACTTCTTCTGGTATTTTCAGGTAAATTTTCTTGTCTAATTTGCTATTTAAGAATGCTACTATTACGTCTAGCTGAATAATTTTCTATCCCATTTTATTTACTATACTCAAGAACATTCTTATCTGTGCTAAACCTATGGTTGGTGCATATAATTCGGACATATCATATACATGATGATCTTGGAAACCTTTAGCTACTACTCTAGCTTTATATCTATACACACCTCCTGGTTCTAACTTTTTGACAAAAATCCATCTCAAATCCATAATCTTTTTACCTTCAGGTTTCTTTACATATTTCCAAGTTTTACTCTCTAATAGTGATTTTATTTCTGAATTAATTGCCTCCATCCATTTTTCTTTTTCATTACTGTTTAATACATCTTTATACGTTTTTGGAACTTTATTTATCTCGCACATCATGGCAAAATATCTATTCTCTCTATCTGTCGCAATTATTGTCTTTTCACTTGGTTCGAATTCAACTTCTCCCTCTGAATCATTAATGTCTGATGAAGACTAACTTGATGGCACTCTAAATCTAACTTTATTTTTATTCTTTTTACATTTCTCTGACTTTAATATTACTTCCAAATTATTTTCATTTACAAAGTTTTCAGGTATACCATTTGATAGATCTACTTGTGTATCTGTGACGGTTATATCGTAACAGAACAATGAGATAACACAATTTAGTTAAAAAGGTGTATTAAACATAAAAGTAACAGTAGTAAACATCAAGAATTAAAAGAAACGGTAAGTTTGTAACAAGGTAATCAAAAGTATTAAGAGACTATTTTAGACTGTATGAAAAAGAGTTAGAATGAATTAGAATAGTACAAAACATAAGATTATATAGTAATCAAAAAGAGGAAGGTTCAGGCGAATTTACAAGGTGTTGGAGAAGGGTTCTGTTCTTATTGGTTAATAGAAATATATGTACAGTAAGTATGACCAATGGTCTCGTGAGAATATGACATAAAGTGGGTGTTCACAAATGAATTAGTAGAAATTAGTGTATATGCAAGATTGCAGAAATAGTATAAACAAAAGATGAGTTCATTGTTTATGAGTAAACACAGTAACTGTTTATGTAGGTAAATGATGTCATCAAACAAGTCTTGACTTGAAGAAATGACGTGAGAGTTAATGAATGAGAAATAATAGGAAAATAGAGAGAAAGTAATGATGATGATGATTATTAATAATACGAAAATATCTCATATTATAGACGATACGAAAATATCGTTACAGTATCATCTTCTATATTATTCCAGTTAATTAATTCAATTCTCGGCAGTCCTTCTTTTTCAAAATAGTTTCTCGGATATTTGTCTTTAAAGGTAATTGACTCTAGAAACGTTACATTACTTGACTTAATTAATTTTCCTCTTTCGGGTTTTAGGAGTAGCCATGATTGAGGATTAGATCCTACTAAAATACAGCTTTCTCCGTCTTCACTAAATTTTGACGTTTTTGTTTTTGCATGGGGTAATTTTCTTATTGCAATACATCCAAATCTATGTATGTATTCAATTTTGGGTTTTCTATTTTTGAGCATTTCATAGGGTGTTTTCATTTTTAACCTCTTATGTGGCAATCTGTTATGAATGTGCGTGACTTGTTGTATGGCTAATTCCCAAAATTCTAGTGGTAATCCACTATCTAGTAACAAAGCTTTTGTTTTCTGTATAGCTGTGAGATTAAATCTCTCAGCTGTACCATTAAGTTCGGGGGTGTCGGGTGGACTTATTTCTAACATTATACCTTCTTCTTTGACTATATGCTTCATGTCTACAGTTAGATATTCCCTACCTCCATCTATTCGAAGATATGAAATTTTCATTTTTCTATCTCCTAAATTAGTTCTCATTGTTTCTATAAATTCTCTACAATATTTTCCTACTTCTAACTTATTTGTCATATTGAATGTCATAGTATACTTCGAAAAATCGTCTTTGAAAGTTGCCACATAAACACTTTTATTTATTACTCCTATCGGTTTAATTGGACCCATTAAATCACTGTGTATACGAAACATTGGTTTATCAGCTATTTCCCTTATCGTTTTATGAGGGGATCTTTTAATTTTTGCCAAACGACATACTTCACATTCTTGAATTTCAGTGTCAAAATCTACATTTTTAAGACAATCATACGTGACTGATGCTTTCTTTAAATAGTCCATAGATGCATGACCTAGTCTAACATGATATAAATAACCCAACTTTTTCTTTATCGAATTTTCACACGGTAGTTTTAAATTATTTAAATCATCTATTGTTATGTCTGCACTCAGATCTAAATATTCTAACAATTCTTGATTTGACTTTAGATTACTCGTACTTGGCTTTGACTTATCATAGTTGTGATCTATGATATGACTTTCTGACTCACTTTCTGACCACACATCTTTGACTTTAGAATACTTATAATCATGTAGAATATTAGTGTCATTATATGCGTATTTTTCAATTTCTGATTCGTTAGACGAATCTTTCTCTTTGTCAGTTAAATATACTCTCGAAAAAGTGATTATATCAAAATTGAACCACCAGCATTTTCCCGTTTTATTTCCTAACATAACTATCTTATTTGACTTCTCATTACGAATTTCTGCAGTTTTATCTCTAAATACTGCATAATAACCCAATTTTGTCAACCTATGTATCGATAATAAATTTTCACCTAAGTTCTTTGAATATCTAATTTTATTGATTTTTAGAGTTTTCCCTTCTATGTCTTTTACATACAAATTTCCTTTATGGGTGATTTTAATGTCTGCAGATTTATCTTTATTGGCACACGAAATATATTCTGGGATTTCAAGATTCGTGATTTCAACTAAATTATCTAACCTTTTAATAAAATGGTCTGTTGCCCCAGTATCAGCTATGAACATTACTTTAGTATTCCTATCCGTTTTTAAACATTTAGAAAACTTTTTACGTTTAAACTTAATTATACTTATTCTTTTCATACTTTTCGATTTCACTGATGATTTACTCTTATGCGACTTTCTATCCGAATCACTGGATGAACTATATGAACTCGTGTATGACGAACTACTCGTTGATGACGTACTCGAACTCGTACTTTTATCTCTGCGTCTTTTTGTCGTACATGCTCCTTTCTTATGGTATTTGGGGCCTCTTTTGTTTTTACTGGACTTTTTGTCGTGACGATGTTTTCTTTTATTTCTTCTTTCGTTGTCTGGTCTACTAGTTGCCTCTGAAACTGTAGTTTTGGTCCATTCACTCTGCTCTGTTGATTTTACAAAATAAATCGGTTTGAATTTCGGCTTAACTTTAATTTTCAATTTTTCAAAACATCGCCAATAAGGGCTACCTTTTGTGACACTATTCGTTCTCTTTTCTCTCGGTAGCGGATTATGTCCCGGCTTTTTCAAGCAATGTCTTGCCACATGCCCGTACCCACTATAGTTAAAACATTGGTACGTCGGGCGTCCTGAAAAATTAGTTGTCTTTAAATTTCGTGTCTTATTTGTCTATTAAACTTAAATCTATTTGTCTGAACATAATTAATTCCTTTGCTTCTTGAAATTCCTTTCCTTTCTTTTACTAATACATCTTCTTCCATAATTCTCACTTTTATTTGTTCATACGTCATTACGGTATTTATTCTTGCCGATAAGTTTGGAAAAGCTAAAAGCATTTGTAATTTTAAAGCCTCAAGTTTTCTATTCTCATCCCATCTTTTATTCGTTAATCTAATCTTTCTTTCTATTTCCTCAAATTTATCAAACCAATCATTTAATTCCATACTCTCAGGATAATATCTCAATGAATAAATTTCTGAAATAACTAAATTACACATTATTGTCTGAGGTTCCCTATAATCTGCAATTTTCTTTAAACATTTCGAAGGACAGGGTTCACCAAAAATTAATTTTGCATGTTCGTCATCTAACCATTCTAATAACACGGCTTTTGCATCACATCTATCTCTAGTATTTTCTTCACTAATTACAACAGGATTTATCAAATCAAAAGCTTTCAAAAATTTATATCTGTTTACAAACATGTTGAACGATTCTAACCAAATTCTAAAATCTATCATCATTGATAATTTCTTTGCCGTTACTTTAATTTTACTTCTATATTCCTTATTATTATTTTGTGTCTCAATAACATTTAAATCCGAATTATTTGCGTTTTTGTCTAAATGGCTGTGATTATTATTAGAATTACCAGAAGAATTATCTTCCTTACCTCTATGGCTATCGTTTTTCTCATTTTGATCTAGCGATTTATCGATTTGCAAAAATTTTCTTAAAATATCATCAAAAATGTCAGAATCATTACCTTTCGTGTTAAATGTCTGTTGTTGTGTCTGCATGTTCTCAATGTTTTCTAATTGTCTCGATTTGTTTTCATCTGTAAATGTCTGTTTAAATGGCTCATTATTAGTTGTCTTACTTGTCTTATTTGTCTTTTCGTTGTAGTTTTTCTGTGTCGGTGGCGGATTGTCCCAGTTCTCTTCTTCTTCGGTCGGTGCTGGCTATCTCACAACGTCGTTTTCGTTGGACCGACTTGGTCCAGCACTGTCCTCCAATCTTATGTTTGAGATCTCTGGAACATTGTCACTACTATCTTTTCTCGAAACTTCCTGTCTTACAAACATTACATTGTCTTGCACTTCTTCCCACTGTTTGCCTGGAGTTTCCATCAGGTCGTTATCGTATGTCAGCAGGTTCTTCATTTTCTCATAGATGTCTGTTTGTCTTTTGTCTGGAACCTGATTATTAATTAATTGTTCCTCAATTATTACATTTAACCTTTTAATCAGACTCAGCTCTAATCCGTGCACGAGACGTATGCAGGATGCTGGGTCGATAGTAAAATATCGATCTATTCCAAATTTTATCGCCTTAATTGCTCTCGCTCTAGAGATCATATCGTCTGCTCTCGTGTCAAGAAACTTTGACGGTCCTCTCGACATTGTTTTCTCTGCTGGTGTGGACAGTGTCTGTTCTTCTGGTGCCATAGTCACTATCGTTTGCGTCTCTTTTGATTCTTTTACAATGTTCTGTATGTAACAACAAATACAGATTAATTATAATGTCATACAAGGAACATCTAAATAATTACCAAAAATATAATGTCTGCTACGATTACGTAAACTCTAGACCACATTTACCACTAATACTTTAAGTAGTTCCTTGTTATTGCACTCTCTTGGGATCTATCTACAATTTTACTTTGGTCTAGATTACTTTTAATGTAGATAAAATTTGGACGCTTTAACCTGGCCAGGATTTTTCGTCTAAGTACCCAAGTGCAATATCACGTATACTTATTTGTCAATAAACCACCTACTAACGTCCATACTATAGTAGGTTCATGTCTTGGCGACCAGATCTTTGTTATAAAACAATTAAATTAACTAATAATTAATGGCTAAACTCTCGTTTTTTGTGGGAATTTTCGTAGCCAAATTCACACAACGTTTTCATCGTTTTACGTCTTATCGACTGAATACTTAATTTTCTGAAAAATAATCTTATTCTACACAATATGTTCATTATTTATTATTATTTAATTCATTTCTGACTAATTTCATGTTTTCAATTTCGGTTATTTTCAAAAACGTGTTCGCACCACGTTTTCATTAATGGCACACTTCTTTGTTTTATCACCCGATTTTCAAACAAATTCATTAACATGTCTTTTAAATTTCATTATTCTAGTAATAAATATTTACTGTACTTACAGGTATTCTCAGTAGTTGACTTGGTGATACTATTTTATGGTAGAATGACGCCATATTTTTCCGAAAAACATGAATAAAACGAAACAGTAAATTAGCAAACATATATTCACACTTGAACACGAAAAAACGAACTAACTACTTAATGGCTTATTTGACTTTAATTACATTTTACTCACTGATAGATGGCTTATTTGGCTACTTAAACTAAAATTACATTCAAAAATACATCATTAACCTTGCTGCTATTACCATGTAAGAATAATATGTACACGAGGAACTATAAGAGTTTATTGTGTGAGTACAACGGACAAACTGTAACTTACGTAACATAAAATATGGCGTAGTATATTCTTGAAGTTCTCGATGTCTTGTATCGATATGTACGTTGAATATATATCGATAGTTATATCGATAACTATCGATAGGTTCCACACCTGTATTATATATCTAAGAGTTCTTACTTTTGCTTATATGTTCTTTCTTATTTACTTTACAAAATACTCTTACGTAGATACCATTCTCACAATTATCATTATTATTTCTATTCAATGTAAAATGTCAAGTCATTCTATTCATACCTAATATGTTCTCGTATATAAATTGCCATGCTATAATTTTCTGTAATTTATTAATATATGTAAATATGTGAATTAAAATCTTTCTTTCGTTTATTTAAATTCCCAACATCAAGAGGTTATGGGCCCAGGTGTCAGATGAACAGGTCATGTATCAAGTTTTATTTCTCTGTTTGCTGTATCGAAGTTTCTGTTCATGCTAGTCAGTTCCTGACTTTGTTAAATCATCATAGTACGTCGTGGTCGTAAATCTACG
The DNA here is from genome assembly GCA_011428145.1 of Ericerus pela. Lineage (NCBI taxonomy): Eukaryota > Metazoa > Arthropoda > Insecta > Hemiptera > Coccidae > Ericerus > Ericerus pela. Next base: position 42,497 of record WOFM01001445.1, on the reverse strand, counting down.
GGGCAAACTGGTCAAGTTGATGATTCTACCGGTTCAATCTCCAATGTCAAACAAAAATCCGAAAAATCCGATGATGAATCCAGTGATGCTGAATCTGAACGCAGTCATAGTACAGAGCCATTTCGTGTTCCAGGTTTTGCTGCTGCTGTTCCTAAGTTTAATGGTAAAAATTTTGAAGATTTTTCGTTTGGTTTCCAACATGCTTTAACGCTCTATGATCTTGATAGTACTCTGAATGTTAGTCCAGATAGTTACGATAAGAAAAATAATTCTTTAGCTGTAATGCTATTCATAAAAAATGTTGAATCACAGTTCTATTCTTTCGTTAAGACTCATAAAAAAATTTGGTGATGCTTGGAAAGCTCTAGTCAAACAGTACGGTTGTTCTAGTCGTTTAGATCAGTTGATACTCCGAGCCAAGTGGCAAAAACTTCAGTATAATAATAAAAGCTCGTAAGAAGATCATTTTATGAAATTTGATGATATTGTTAGCAAACTCCGTGTATCTGGTGCTGAACCTACACCGTTGGAGATAGTTAATCAGTTAATACTTTTGATGGGAACTAATTTTGATTCAGTTATTGAGCCTTTCGGTGATCTAGATGAAGAAGAAATCTCTGTTGAAGCTGTTAAGAGATGTTTCCTCCTAACCCAAGCCAGAAAAGCTGCTACAACAAATGAAAAGCCCGTAAATAATGTTCAAGATGGTAAATCTGAAGCAACTGCTTTTCATGTTTGTTCGAATCCTAGTCAATATTCTTGTCAAAGTCAGTTCAATGGTCTTGGTCAGTATTATAATCGTGGTTGTAACTTCAACCGTTCTACTCGTGGTAATTATCGGAACTACAGTGGTCGTGATCATCAGTCAACGTCGAATCAAGTTCCTGAGAATTCTAGTAGTCCTGATAATCGTAATTCGTTCTTTAATGGTAAATGTAATTATTGTCATATTTTTGGCCATCAAGTTCGTGATTGTCGAAAACGTCAAAAAAGCCGAAATTTCCATGGTAATCATGCGCATGCTGCTACTTCCGAAGAAAAACCGTCAATGTCAGAGTCGCGTGATAAATCTGTATCCTTTATTGCTTGTTTTCGAACGAATGATGTTAGTAATATTTCTGATTCTTGTAATGAAAATTCAAATGTAAAATTTTTTCTCAATTCTTGCGCTAATCGTCATATCGTTGTAAATGATAATCTATTTTCAAAATTTATTGTACTTAAATCTCCAATTTTTATTCAAGTTGCTAAAAGTGGCGTTGGTTTTAATGTAATGAAAATTGGTACTATCGAATGTACAACAAATTTAGGCGTTCCGTGTTCGATTAATAATGTTATGTATTTGTCCGAACCCGCTGAGAATCTGCTAAGTCTTCGAATTTTAGATAAACTCGATTTTGAAATGCGTATTAAAAATTCAACCGTTGAAGTACTTGATAATCGGGGCAATAAAATTTTAGATGGTAGAGCTTTGTCGAAAGATATCTATGAAACAAATTTAAATGTAAAATCAAATGTCAGTTATGCTTACAGGTACTGAAATTTTCAATCAGAATTTATGGCACAAACGTCTTTGTCATCTGAATAGTTCGTATTTACAGAAGATGTTTGAGAATAAGCTAGCTGATGGTATGGAAAATCCGAAAGCGTCAGAAGTCTGTGAAGCATGTGCTAAAGGTAAAGGTGTTAGGCAATGGTTCGATAGAACTAGAAAACGCGCAACCTCAGTTCTAGATCTTGTACATACCGATGTCTGTGGTCCAGGTACTCCAGAGTCGAATGGAAGTAATAAGTACTTTGTCTCGTTTATAGATGATTTTTCTCATTTCACTGTTATTTATCTGATTAAGAGAAAAAGCGAGGTAGTTACTAAACTGAAAGAATATGTCAGTCAAAGTAAAACTCAGTTCGATAAAACCGTCAGAGCATTTTGTTGCGATCAAGGTGGAGAGTATACCTCTGATGAACTTAAACAATTCTGTCGAAATAATGGTATTGATTTACAGTATACTCCGCGGTACACACCTGAGTTAAATGGTGTCAGTGAACGAATGAATTGCACACTTGTTGAGAAAGCTGTAACGATGATAGCTGATGCAAATTTTCCTCGTAGCCTATGGGATGAAGCTTTACGCACTGCTACTTACTGTCTGAATCGGAGTCCGACAGCTGCTATCGCAAATGACAAAACTCCATCTGAACTCTGGTATGGAATTAAACCGTCAGTACATAATTTAAGAATTTTCAGTTGTGTTGCTTATGTCCATGAACCTAGAGAACTACGTAAGAAGCTCGATGAACATGCTGAAAAATGCGCTTTTGTTGGTTATGGTCAAAATGGTTGGTATTTCTATCATGAAAGCTCTGGTTGGGTTATCTATTCTTGTGATGTCGTATCCTGGAAAGAAGATGACATGTACTTTCCCAGTAATGAGACTTCTGGTCAAGCCTCTTCAGCTCTTGCATTAAATTGTAATACCGATATGTTTTCGAGCTGTTTTCTGAGTTACTCTACGACAAGTGATCCGGATGTAAATTGCGAATCGAAAGAATGGCGTCAGGCAATTTCTGAAGAATTAAGTGCCATGAAAGAACATGATGTCTGGGAATTAGTCGATGAACATCCTGCTGTTAAACCAATTTCTACTCGTTGGGTTTACCAAATCAAAGACAATAACGGAAAACTACTCTATAAAACTCTTCTTGTTGCTCGAGGCTTTGAGAAAGTCAGTACAAATTCCAATATCCGTGCTCCAGTCGCAAAATTAAGCACATTCCGAGTATTATTGTCGCTATCTGTGAAGAAGAATCTAAAAATTTTCCAGTTTGATGTGAAAAATGCTTTCTTGAATGGTGAACTCCAAGAACCTGTTTACTTGCAGATACCTGAACACTTCGAAGCTCCTCCTGGTAAAGTTCTGAAACTGAAAAAGGCAATTTATGGTTTGAAAGAAGCGCCTTATGTTTGGAATAAGAAACTTGTTGATGTGTTATCAAATATTGGTCTTAAACAATCGAAGAATGATCATTGTCTGTTTACTCTAGAAGTTAATGAAAAAGTCTGTTATATTATCGTTTATGTCGACGACATTATACTAGCCACTGATGATGAAGATCTGTTACAGTTGGTTCAGTCTGAGCTCCAGTGTAATTTCAAAATCAAATCTCTAGGAATGATTAAACAATTTCTTGGTATGTCCCTCAAAGTCGAAGAAAATTTCTGTTCTGTTAACCAATCAAAAATGATTGAAGATGTCGCTACAAAATTTTGTGTTGTTGATTTGAAACCTATCAAAACTCCGATTGAAGAGAAATTACAGGTCCGTATTTGTGAAAATGATGTTATTACCAAATTTCCATTTAAAGAGTTACTTGGTAGTCTGATATATATAATGATGGCATCGAGACCTGATATATGCTATGCTGTTTCCTACTATAGTCGTTTCCAAGATAAAGCAACTGATGAAACCTACTACTATCTGATTCGAGTTTTCCAATATTTGTATCATACCCGTTTCTTTTCGTTAACCTTTCGATCAAAGAAAGATGAATCACTTTCCAGTTATGCAGATGCTGATTACGGAAATGATATAAATGACAGAAAATCGATATCTGGTCATATATTTCGAGTTTTCGGAGATACAATTTCCTGGTCCTCTAAGAAACAGAAAACAGTCGCACTTTCAAGTACCGAAGCTGAATTCCTGTCAACCTGTAGTGCACTCTGTGAATTATTACACCTATCCTACCTACTCGAAGATATGAAATTTCTGATCCAGAAGCCAATCCAGTTATTTGAAGATAACCAGTCTGCTATTAAGTTACTGAATAATTACCAGAACAACGCTCGATGTAAACAGATGTCAATTAAAGAAAACTTTATTGTCGATTATATTAAGAAAAATTATGTAATTGTTAAATATCTTCCGACTGAATTTATAATAGCCGATATTTTTACTAAAGGCTTATCTCAGATAAAATTTTCTAATTTTCGAAATCAATTAAATGTAATGTAATTTTTGTCTGTCGTAATTATTAATTTATTTATTCTCTGTTATTTTCTTTTGTTATTCTTTTGTACTTATTTGTATAATCTCACATTATTGTTATTTGTTATTTTCTATATATGTTCGATTAGGGGCGAATGTTGATATGTGTGGCTGCACTGATATTCATTTATTATTGTTGATACGAAATCCCACCTCATCTCATTCTTCATCATCATCATCATCATATCATTCTATATATATATGTCATATGTACAGTCTAGTCACGAAGTGTTTCCCCTACTACTTTCGATCGCATATCGCTGTTGCTTCACCATTTACTTTTTCGTTTGTGAAATATATTTTAGTTGCGAAATAAACCTCTTAAAAGTCCAAAGTCTCAAGTTCTTTCGATCCTCGTTCTGCATACCTCACATCATGGTAGCCATCGCTACGGTAGAACTTTGAGGAGAGACTTAGAAAATATAAATCAATGAAATAATTATTTTTTGAAATTTAATTTGCTGCTGTGCGTAAAATTTTTAATGTTTTCTATTAAGTAATACACGGAAAGTTATCGTGTTTTTCGAGAAAGTATCTCGAATTTTAATTTATTTTTGAAAAAATCAAAATTTAAATTTGAAGAATAGCTGAAGTTCCGGACTCAAATAACGGCCATTACTGGAAGTCAACGAACGCTAAATCCAGAGGGACCGCCAACGAGATCAAGAGAACAGCCAACGGAAACCTGCTCCCGTCATCGAGGACTCAACGGAGATCCAACATCGAAGACCCAACCTTTTCGGACAACCCACAACAAAATTAAAGCAGGAAGTACCAAGGTCAACGGCGAAGAAAGCATAAATCATTAGCAAGCACAGCAGAAATTATAAGGTGAAACTATTGTAAAGGTAATATTTGATGAAATTAATTATTTTTCGTATTCTGTAATTGTATTTGAAGAGAGGCAAAAATAAGTAAATAAAATTAAAAATCATATGTCCCAAATTATAAACGTGTCTGAGTGTAAAATAGGAGAATATAACATTAAAAAGGAAGATTTGGAAGAATTGGTAAAAAAGTTTGGAGGAGAGAAAGTAGTTGATCTAAAAATAGAAATTTATAATTTACCACACGTAAAATACTATACAGGTGAAATAATTTTGGAATCTTTTGTAATAGACATATCGGGTAGAATAGAGGAAATCAGTACTCTAAAATATATTGTGATTTCAGAATCCTCAGTAAATTATTTTTCGAACAGAATTTACAGTTCTGCTAAATCGAAAGAAAAATTTATGAACAGATTCTTTAATTGAATAAATTTAGAAAACTGGACAAAAAAGAAAATCAAGAGGAAAAAAGTTTGATAGAAAAAATAGAAAAAGAATTAATCGAAAATAAAAAATACACACCTGTTTGTAATAAAGAAAATAATTTGTTAGGTTTTGAAAAAATAGAAGAAGAAATGGCATCCCCGAATGAAATTAAACCTATCCAAGCCCCACTCGGGAAAGTTTTTAATGGCAAATACTATTTAGATTGGCGAAGAATGATCATATCTGCCATCCGAGGTGCGGGATATTATGACATCTTTGGGGAACATGAGTTTTTACAGCCATATATTAATAATATTGATGATTTAAATTTTCGGCCAGATAAAAATATGATCAACTACTGTAAAATGCAGGATAACGCCAAAGCGTTCGTTTTAGAAAGAGTATCCAACGACATAACGAAACAAATACGAGACTGTAATACCGCAATATTAATGCTTAAAAAATTGGATAATATTTACGGGACCAAGACTTCAGTTACGGCTAATATGGCTAAGGCAAAATGGTTAGAATTTAGATTTCAGCCAGGCGGAAACATGAAAGGTTTCTTAAAAAAATGGGACGAACTCGTAACAGATGTAAGAGACAGTGGCAAAGAGGTTACAGAAGCCGAAGAATTAGAAAATTTGCAATTGGCATTATGTTATGAACAACAAATCACCAAAATACAATATGAAAGTCTACCCCTAAACGAAAAAAATTTAGATAATTTCAAAAGGATATTGAGAGAGGACTCAGACCAAAAATACAGGGACCAAACGTTAAAGAAACAAAATAATAATGATAATAACCAAAATAATAATACATATCGGAACAATAATAATAATGGAAATAATAATAGGTATAACTATAGAGGAAGATTTAATAGCAACTATAGAGGTAGAAATAATTATAGAAACCAAAATAATAATTACAATAATTATAGAAATGGGAATAGAAATGGTTTCAATAATAACGGTCATAATGGTAATGGTAATGGTAATTCGACGGAACAAAACCAAAATAATGGTAATACAAATAATAATGTTAATAATGGTAATGGTAATTACAGGGGAAATGGTTATAGAGGTAATCCTAATTATAAAGGAAATAATTTCAGAGGCAGTACTAGAAATAATAACCAAAACAACCCTAAATGTTATAGGTGTGGGCAATTTGGCCATATAGCACAAAATTGCGTAAGTAATAATTCACAAACAAATAATAGTGATAGTGCGAATAGTAATCAGGGAAATTATCCACCGAAAACAAATCCAAATTCATCCAATAGTAATAAAAAGGAGAATTCGGACCAACAGGTAAAAATGTCCTGTATGGTAAAAAAATTTAATAGTAATGGAGATTGGTTGTTGAATGAATTAACTCGTGAAAATAAACAAAATTTAGAGGAAAATTATGAAATATTAAATAATAGAGCAATTCTTGATGGAGCTGCAGAGGTCCACTTAACTTCCGATCTGAATAAATTAATAGATGTAAAAAAATTTATAACCCCCATTAAATTACAATGTGCGGGTAGAAATACATTTTTATATGCTACACATACGGGCAGAATGATCATAAAGATTGAAAATTTCAAAAAAAATCAGTCATTAATAGAACTAAACGACGTTCATTATGTGCCGGATTTAAATTTGGATATTATCTCGGCCATAAAAATAACTAACACAGGTATAATTAACATCGACCAACAAAAGGAAATAGCAAATATTTATTTTATTGAGACAGCGGAAATAATTATAACCGCTAAAAAAGAAGAGGGTATATTTTACATATACTATAACGTCGAAAATAATGATATAAAAAAAAAAAAAAAAAGATAAAGAGGATTATATGGATAAAAAAAATGTAATATGTGCCCCAGTCACCCAAGATACTACTGATGAATGGGACGATTTCACAGTTGAAATGGAAATTATTGAGGAAAACGAAAATACCCAACAATCTCAGGGGGGTGACGAAAACAAAATTAAAAATGAACCCAATGAAAATAATGAAATAAATGAACCTAAAAATAATAATAATATAAATAAAAAATTAATAATGCACAGGAGATTAGGACATTTAAATGCCAGATATTTACAGAAATTAAAAAATTTAGCAATTGGAATACCCGAAAATATTAACTTTAGAGATGAAGATTTCGTTAACTGCCAAATATGCTGTATAGCCAACAATTCGAAACTGGGACATACAGGAATTAGAACCAAACCAACCCGAAAATTAGAATTAACATCGTCAGATATCATGGGTCCATTCACGCCCTCTGTGGCTAGTCAGAAATATATCCTAACTTTCATAGACCACTTTTCCAAATATACATTTGTAATGCCCATAGCCAACAAAAATCAGGTAACAAACGAATTTAAAAATATTATAATGTCCATGAAAAATAAATTTCCAGAACACCCCATAGGAACAATACGATGCGATAACGCAAAAGAGTATACGGATACAAAAATAATTAATTACTGTAGAGAAATAGGCATAACAATAGACTATGTGGTTCCATATTCTCCTGAATTGAATGGTGTTGCCGAAAGGCAAAATCAAACATTAATGAGGAGAGTAAGGGCCATGTTAATTGATGCCAATCTCGATATAAAATACTGGTCCTATGCTGTTGTAACAGCAGCTTACTTAATTAATAGATCCCCAACTAAAGCAAATGAAGGATATAAAACCCCATACGAATTATTTTACGGAAGAAAACCAAATTTAAAAAATCTAAAAGTATTCGGTGCACTAACATACAGGCATATACCCATGGAGGTAAGGAAACAGAATGCCACAAAGGCAAAGTCAAGATCAAAAGACAAAATTGACCCAAAATTGGCGCATAGGGCAGAAAAAAGCATATTAATGGGATACACAAATACAGGGTATTGTTTGGGAGATCCATATAATTCAAAATCATATATATCATGCGACTACAATAAGGCCTACATCGAAGATAATATACCAAAATTATTCTCTGAAATTGAAACAAATCCTTTTAGAGAAGAATGGACAAAGGCCATCAATGACGAATTTGGTTCTCTTGATGACTTAAAGGTATGGAAAGTGGTAGATTATGATCGCCAAAAATTATAGATACGAGGTGGATATTTACGATAAAATTTGACGAATTCGGGAACCCAAAACCTAAAGCCAGACTTGTAGCACGTGGCTTTAAGGATCGGACAGAATATAACATTGCAGAAACACACGGACCTGTAGCATCCATAGGTACAATTAGGTTATTATTATCAATCGTCAATAAAGAAAAATTAATAATGATACAATACGACGTAAAAACTGCTTACTTAAATTCACCCATTATAAAACCAATTTTTGTTAAAAATCCAGAAGGAATCAATATAAATAAAAATCAAGTACTAGAACTTCAGAAATCAATTTATGGCCTAAAAACTTCTAGCAAATCGTGGTACGACTTATTAGATATGAAAGTAAAAGAAATGGGATTTAAAAAAACTAAAAGTGACAGATGCTTATATATTATGAAAAATGAAAATGAAAAAACATATTTTTTAAGTTATGTAGACGACATTTTAATAGCATCAAATTCACAATCTGCCATCACGAAAATAAACGAAGAACTCCAAAAAGATTTTACAATTACAATTACGAATAATCCAAAATTTTTTGTAGGTTTAGAAATAATGAGAGACATCGAAAATAACACAATAATAATTTCCCAGTACAAACATATAGATAAAATGATCAAAAAATTTGGAATTTCTGAACTTAAAAACACAAATACACCCATGGAGACGGGACTAAAAATTGATAAAATACAAAATGGCAGAGATGACATGGAATATAGATCAATGATAGGGGGACTACTTTATTTAGCGAGACTGACAAGACCGGACATATTGTTTCCAGTGAACTTTTTTTCCCACTTTCAGAACAGTTCAAATGATACTTTAAAAAATTATGTAAAAAGAATATTCAGGTACGTCAACACAACCAAAAATTATAATTTGAAATTTACATCAAAGGGGGATGGAATTCAGGCATATATTGATGCATCTTATGCACCCCAGGTTGACGATAAAAATATAGATATAAACAATTTGGATAAAGGGAAGTCAATAACTGGATCTATGCTATTCGCCTATGGAGACTTGGTGGAGTGGAATTGTTGTAAACAGACTATTCACGCATCATCGAGTACCGCGGCTGAAATAATTGCAGTTTTTGACACCCTTGATACTATAAAAGTGATGCAATATTTAAACTTCGAAATCTTTGGGGAAAAATTAATGGTCGATATTATGGAAGACAATATCTCGACGCAGAAAATATGTTCCGGGGGAAGTCAAAGAAAGTCACGAGCCCTAATGATCAAGTGTTACTCAATTTTGGAAGCCTATGAAGACAAAATAATATTTTTCAGAACAGTTACATCGGAGGATCAATTGGCAGATATCCTAACAAAATCATTAGACAGATCAAAATTCGAAAACATAATTGTAAAAATATTAAACGAAACGAATATATACACATAATGGAAAATTCAAGTCAAAATTAGTACAAGTCCATAAACTCATTTTCTCCCATTTCAATTACAAGTCGTAAAATGTTCAAAAATAAGTCGTAACACGAAAATATTTGCAGAAAAATTAACCTTCAATTATTGTCAAAAAAGAATACCTAATAACATCATTTACTAGAAAATACATGCTTGAAATAAATCGAAGGTTTCTCGAATTTTATAACAAAGAAAAAATTTGGAAAATCGAGCAAGAAAAAACCCTACAAATCGTATAATAAAAACCCTATACACTTTCCAACAAGCGTGAGAAAAATACACGAAATATTCCCACATGCATGTATGAAAGGAAACTCTTCAACAATAAATACAATAAGAGATAAAAACCCATTACATGACCGCAAATTAAGATAAACCGAAAAACGTTGCCTTATCTAAAACATATTAAACGCCACTTCGAATACAATACAACGTACGAAAGATAATATACGATGCAACAAATATTATTCTGCAATCTTGTTCATGTTACTTTTAAGATAAAATACGCAACGTACGCTCGAATTCATTGAACTCGTAAATAGGAAAAACCTTTCATCATATTTATTCTATCACCTTCTTTTATTTTTTTTATTTATTTATTCGTATATATGTTCGTGAATATTTTTCCTTTTTAAATTTTTTTTGTCGACTCGAATTATACGAGCGGAAATATAAATATTAGTCGATATACTTTAATAATTATGCATGTTACCATTTTTTAATTTTTTAATTTTTTAATTTTTTATTTTTTTTATTTTACATACATATACCATATAATATTTACGTACACGATAGTGTTCATTATTGCATGCATGTTACCATATTATATATATTTATTTATTTTATACTAATTTATTTTTACCAATTTTATTTTGAAGCACAGCGCAATAAATTTTTTTAGCAACCCAAGTTACCAAAAATCTTAAACAAACAATGTCAATATTTTTCGAAATTTTTTATTATCCATATATTCTTTTTGTACTTATATTTTTGTGTATTTAATATTTTTTTTTCTTCGTATTTTTTTTGAATAATAATCATTAATTCGATTTCAGGAAACATGATGAAGAAATTATTCGGTAAAATTTCAGGGGGGTGTTGATACGAAATCCCACCTCATCTCATTCTTCATCATCATCATCATATCATTCTATATATATATGTCATATGTACAGTCTAGTCACGAAGTGTTTCCCCTACTACTTTCGATCGCATATCGCTGTTGCTTCACCATTTACTTTTTCATTTGTGAAATATATTTTAGTTGCGAAATAAACCTCTTAAAAGTCTAAAGTCTCAAGTTCTTTCGATCCTCGTTCTGCATACCTCACATCAATTATCATTATTATTTCTATTCAATGTAAAATGTCAAGTCATTCTATTCATACCTAATATGTTCTCGTGTATAAATTGCCATGCTATAATATTCTGCAATTTATTAATATATGTAAATATGTGAATTAAAATCTTTCTTTCGTTTATTTAAATTCCCCACATCAAGAGTAGGTACCTACGTTAAAATTAATATAGCCTATTATACGAAATCGGAAAATTATTGTTGAAATAGGTAATTGAAAATATTACGTTGCTGAGGGCAGCAAACCAACCAGCTCCGTAATCATGGTAAGATTTTTCAAAGCGCAAGCCCGGAAGTGAAGAGTAGGTATAGACAGTGCGGTTAAATGGACAATGTGAGCTGCGAAAAATGCAGCTCTTTTCACGTGCAACGGGTCAATTAAAATGTTCAACTTAACGATTCCCTCCACTTCTCTTCGCAACTTTTTACACGGTGGCACTTTCTACAGGTTAATGTAAGTTTTTACATTTTTTTTTTTTTTTATATTTAATACCCTATATCCTAATTTTTAGCATTTACGAGTATTATTCATCGTAATGAGCTCATATAAGGTTGACAAACAGTTGAGAATTGATTTTTCTCAACTTATACACCAAAAAGAGGATATTATTAAATCTATTTTGATTAGCAAAATATGAGATTTCCAAAGCAGTATGGAACATCGAAAATGGTTTTTATAAGTTTTTATTCTACTCGCTTAATTTGTTGAAGTACACCAGATGACCAACTTCAGCGCTGCTTTCACTTGTCGCGACACACGCACCCGTCCACCTATAGATATCAGTTTTTATCAGTTTTTTCAATTTTCAATTGTTTCTGTCTCGAAAAAAGAAGTGAGAAATTTTATTTTCTCTTTCACCGTTATTTTTCACTTCGAATTATAGAAACATATTTTTTAAAAACTCGTTTTTAACCTAATTCATTATTTCTTCACCAAGTGAAGAAACAGTGTAGAAATGAGTTTTTTCCTCAACTGTTTGTTGTTTATTTCTTCACAGCACCATTTACTCGTACGCAAGTTGCAAAATGTCACAATGAAAAAGGGCCATTTCACAAGGTGATGCTTACACAAAAACCAAGTTCTCTTCTCCATAATATTTAATTATATCTAAAATTCTATTCGTAAATGAAGTTTACACGTTTAATTGAATAAATAATAAATTCTTTTTGGTGGATTCGCTGAAAAAAATATCTTACTCGACTATTTAGCCACTCGTGATAATCAACTCGCTGCACTTATAGCACTCGCCTACAGTTTGTGCTGTAACTATGCAACTGATTGACAATCACTCATTTTCCAGGCCAGTTAAGTTAAATACTATTTCATAATTATATGTTAATGAAAAATATGAACTGTCCGGGACCACTTCTCAATATTAGTCTAAACCAAGTTTATCAAAGCGACAGAATTATACCTATGAAAACGAAAAGTGCAAGTGGTTGTGCCAGTCTTATAATAGCAATTTAAATAGAACCACTGCAGAACCAGCACTCTGAAAAGCCACAAGCCGCCACTGTAAGATATGATTGAAAGAAATTTTATTGCTTGTTAGCTGTGCTCTAGTATCATCAATTAGCAAACATACAGAGTCCTGTTTTTCAAGTGAAAAATGTCTCACATCTGTACTACACAAACTGTACTTAGAAGGTTATCGCAAAAGCAAAAATATCTCGTAGTTAAATATTCATTACTGAAGTCTGAAAATACCTTCAGGTGTCTGAAGCCGAGAAAGTAGAATTAAAGTCTTCAGTCATTTACTTACTTAAAATTATCTTTCACAGTTTTTTGCCCCATCTTATATATTTTGTTCGACCGTTCCTTTACTTTTATCATCACCAACATTTCACAGATAATTTGCCATTCGACCAATGTCCATTTATCTTCGATGTATCTCATTTAGCTTTATTAGTATATATGATTTTTCTTGGCAACTACGTTAGATGCTACAATCCAATTCAGACAAGGTTTTTCCATCTTGTTTCCTTTTTACACAATTCACTCTTTCGCTTTGGCTATAAGAAAGACGAATCAGTCTGTCAATGATCGTAAATCAAGCAATACTCACTCTCAAAAAATGAGAGATCATGTACCTTTGATTTTTTGTTAAAATGTAATAATATAATTTGTTATGGAAATACCCATCCTATTTTTGATGTGCTCATTACTCTGAAAAATGATCTTCGTTGGATGTTTCCTGTTGTTCAAACCTACTTCTCCAAATCTGCATCGGATTGTAGCCATTAACTCAAAATCATGCCACATTGTTACCAATCGAATCAACTGGCAATAAATGGAATAATCGATCTGTTGATGTTCTTATTTTCCTTATTGGCCGTAAGTAATTATATTGTAATTGAATCGTGTAATGAGGCGTAGGAGTCTTGTTCAATGCCACATGGCAAATCTATTATTAGGTATACTTCAGCTGGTTGAGTATTTCATTTGTTAGGGAGTCTGTGGAACTGTATCACAACTGTACATACTTATCTTCCTTACAATGTGATTCATTCTTCAATTGTGTTAGGGAGAATTTTGCCTGTTTTTGCTTTTTCTTTTCCTTCGACTGTCCTACTTTGTTTCTTTTGGCTCTAATATACTTAGCCCCACCAGTGATATTGATATTCTCGGATGTCACAACTGTAATGATAATATTGTGGTCGATATATCGTTTAAATAAAATATTCAACTCAAAATATAATGTTGCGTATTAAAAAAATATAGCACATGAAAATACACAAGTTATAGTGTGCTTATTGATTAGATGTGGTTGTATCAGTTGAATGTGTGCATAGTTTGCATGCATACAATGACACATGTACACACACAAACACATTTTTTTATTTTCTCTTTCTTCTCTTCATCATCGTGCCAAAACTATGCCAAAAATTCTCCACCTTTTCAATTATCACTCCCTTCCAGTAATAATAAAAATGCATTAAAAAAAAAGAATATGAAAAAGGGAAAAGCTAATCCAGAGTAAGGTACACTCAATCACACATTTTCACATCTCTCTATGTCACTGAAAAATGTAAAAGATGCAAATGTTGGAGCTTAGAGAATTGATGTGGTAACTTTATCTCTGTTTTTCTTTATTTACATGAAAACACAATTTTTTTTGTCTAATCCAGAAAATTTTTGTTTTCAAAATCTATATAATAAAATTCAGTCCCAATTTTTGTATATTTATCCGCGATTTTCATAAAATTCATAACATTTTAATTTTGAAAAAAGCTTACTCTTTCACATAATGGTATCTCAGCTCTCAGCTGTTATCTGAGCTACAAAGCTGGGCTTTACACTATTGGGAAGAGGATAAAATTTTCTCTAATTCACTATAAAATCTTATTTTTTTATCGCTATTAGTTTTTCAGAAATAAACCATGGAAAATCTGCAAATTAATGAGAAGATTACTGTTTTTTAAATTTTTGTTTATTTCAAAAACCAATGATTGTAGAAAAAAATTTCCAGTAGAGACCTCTCTTATTTTACAATGACCAATTCATTTCCATCATCAGTTTTCACATAAAATGAAGTAATTGCGAGCTAATGGTAAAAGAAAATATAAGAACACAAGACTCCTTTTTTTCCATAATTTTACAATTTTTTTTAAGGTTTATTTTTGAAAAACTGATGATGATAAAAAAAATTAATTTAGTTTTGAATTTGAGAAAATTTTCTCCTCCTTCCAACAGTATCAGTTTTTCTATCTCCAATAGCCAATGAAGAATCTTGAGATGAAAGAGAGATTTTTTTTTCTTCAAAATTTAAATGTTGTGAATGTAGAAAAATTGTAGATAATATTATACCAAAACTGGGTTTCCAATGGATGAGAAACTGTGTTGTTAGATGAAAGTGCGACAAGGGTGTGAGTTAATTTCCCCACAGCTCCTTAAACATTTTGGAGGTTTTTTTTCTACTTTCTTTTGCTATTCATGTGAAACAAACAAACAAACAAAAGCTAATTTAAAAAGTATGAAAAATTTATGCTGAGGAGATTATACCATATTGTGAATTTTTAATACTGTACTCCTTGAAAATTTTGATCCACAAGTGAGAGTCGTTCAAAACTAGTAGTTTAACTTATGTTTATAATCATTCTCACTATAACTAAAATCCTAATAAAATAAGCAAAATAGCCATAAATGTACATGTCCACTGCTCCTCTCCTCACAACCTCCAATATGTCATGAATTTAAGTATATATTTTTCAGTTAATTGTAACTATCGTAGCTATTTATTGCATAACTCTGAGTGAAGGCGCAAGGTTAAAGCTAGTAATTAAATAAAAATGAAGTTATCATTTGAAAGATCAAACTCAAATGAAACAGAGATAGTAAAAATTAAATAACTTTCAACCGAAAATACTACACATCCAATGATTCAGTGAAACAATTGTAAACCATCTCCAAGGTTGATTCAGTTAGTTATGTCAGATACAATTACAGAAAAATGCTAAATGTGTTTCGCTGAATTTAAACTACCTGCTTTAGAATTAGATTATGTTATGTATAGGTACGTTATATATTTCTTTTAACTAATAATAATGTAGATAAGTATAAACCATAGTCCATTATATTTATAACATACAATGCTCGTATATACAACACTTAATTCCTTTATTAGCGGAAAATGATAAATAATTAATGTTGCAACCAATAATGTACTCAACATAATAAATTTAATATTAATTTTAACGAATGAAAAAAAAAAAGCACACTTCAGCACCAGCTAGGATGGACTGGAACATTTAATATGGAACACATTGAACTTATTTGCAAGACACGTGTTTTGAATGCTTATATTTATATATGCTGCAAACTGGGAATAAAATCAAGATAACTGACTCTTGTGAGCAAATTGCTTTTAGTTTATTGAACTTTTGCAAAAAAATAGACACATCTGAAACCCACAATATCAAAATAAACTCTCCAGGGCAACATGAATTGAAGGTGAGTGACAAAAGAGGTTGATGCGTCTCATGTTATGCTAAAGTTTCAAAAGAATTGAAAAAAAGACGAAATGTTACGTCTAAAATATCATTCATTCATTTGTACTGTAGTGGTTGTGAACAAAAATTTATGTGTATCTCTAGTTTTTAACTCAAAACATTTGGCAAAATTGTTGAAACCCTGAATAAATGTGAGATTTCTTATTTTTATTATTTGTCTTTTCATTATAATCTAAGAATAACTACCATGTGCGCCATATTGATCACACAATTTATTTTCCACAAGAATAATGACCTTGTGGGCTATTTTGCACATGAGCACTGTTAATGTAACATATAGACGACGGGTTATCTTCACACATACATTCATTTCATTCCTCCGTTCATTCAGTGCATGCCTTATCTTTCTTCTTTTCATTGTACCTCTCACACTAAGTTGTTATCTTGTTCTCGTCGTATTCTACAGTTTGCCTGGTTTTACATTCGTTTTTACAAAGTTAGTTGAGTTCTTGTTTAGTTATGTGTACTTTTAAAATTTGTTGCTAAGTTTTATAATACACAAATAATTTGAACATTGTATTTCTTTTTGTCAATCAACAAAATGGTCCTTCGGGCCGGATTAATTATTTTCACCAGAATTTTTAAGTAATATGTTCGTTTTCTAAATGTGTAGTATGCAAAAATTTGTGAAGTGAATTTATGTAGTTGTTTAATGTCCGCCATTCAACAAAATCCATCTCTGTTGTACCCGGAATTTTTCTGAAAATTTCTCTTTCTTCATGATTAACGTAAATTCAGTGCTTTAAAGTAGATTAATTCACAAACTTCGTTAATTTTTGTAATTTTGCTCCTCTCATATAATGTCTTCAAAAAAAATTGAGCAGCTGCTCCGAGAGAGGAGACTAATTACACGTAGCATCGAAAAAGGCATGGAATACTTGGAAGAGTACATCAACGACTCCAATAGTCATGCAATTGAGTCCCTCCTGACCCAATCCAAACATGAGAAGAATACCTTTGATAATTTAGTCCCAACTTGTCAGCAACTTTTCATCAGATAAACCTGAGAAAGTGATGAAATTTGAAGATGAGCTATTCGAGCATTCTGACGAGGTAAAATTAACATATTTAAAAATTGTTTCCACCTCAAACGCTGCTCTTGAAAACCTAAACCCATTTAAAGTCACAAGCAAAAAGTCTTTGAATACAGTTTCCAATGACGCTCATCCAAGCCAACCCAATGTGTCATTCCCAAAAATAAACCTGCCTACCTTCGATGGAACATTAACCAAGTTCAACGACTTCAAAGCCTTGTTTGAAAATATGGTACACGATGATCAAGTACTTATTGAGGTTCGTAAATTTTATTACCTAAAAAGCTGCCTTTTAGGTGAAGCTTCTATAGTGTTACGTGGTATTACAATCACATCCCAAGGATACCAATTAGCCTGGAATAAAGTACTCAACCAATACGATAACCAGTGTGCCATTATTAAAGCCCATTGCTATGAGTTATTTTTTGCCAAGAAGATTAAAAGTGAAAGTGGTCTTCATAACCTATTAAATACAATTGATTCCACAATTGCTGGGTTGAAAGTTTGTGGTGCACCAGTTGATCAGTGGTCCATACCACTTGTGTTCCTTGTTTTTACCAAAATCGACGATGTTACCAAACGTGATTGGGAAAACACCCACCTCGATACAAAAGACTTTCCAACCTGGGAAAATTTTCGTAAATTTCTCCAGGCTCGAGCAAACGCCGCTGAATGTCGACAGCTTGAGAAGCAGCAATCCACCTCAACTTTACCACTAATGAAACCAGTGCCACCCAAAAAACCAGCCCCATCTTTGTTTGCCACCACAAAAATCAACTGTTATGCTTGTCCTGGTCAACATTTACTTGTTGAGTGTTCCACCTTTTTAAAGAAAAACCCCCAATAAAGGTTCGAGATAATCAAAAAGCATCGACTTTGTTTCAACTGCTTCAACCACAACCACTCATACTTGAACTGCCCCAAGAAAACCAGTTGCAAAGTGTGTCACAAAAAGCACCACACCATGCTCCATCTTGATCGTGCTGAAGGTTATGTTACCAGTGTAGTTGCCAAACCTGTATCAGCAGTCTCAAATTCTAACTCAACATCTGCTGAACAAAACAAGTGTGTTGTAATCAAATCTGCTAATTCTTGTGCTCATGTTGGCCAAAAGCCAAAAACAATCCTGTTACCTTCTGCAGTGGCCAAGTTTGTCTGTGGTAATGTTCAAGGCTATGCTCGAATTCTCCTTGATATTTGCTCCCAAGTCACCATGGTGTCGCAGTCCTTTGTTACAAGTAACCAGTTACCAACAACCACATCCGAGTGGATTTCCAGTTTGAAAGGCGTTGGAGCTGAGCCAATTACAACCAATCGTCTCTGCACAATGACCTTAATGTCAAGGCATACCAACTTCCAAATTGACATTAAAGGTGAAGTAGTTCCTACATCATCCATAATTTACCAAGTCCACAACCTGTCCATGGAAGCTGAATTTGAGAGTTACCATAATTTGCCGATGGCTGATCCTGCCTTTGAGAGAACTCTCGTGGCCATTCCCACCATTGACATCATAGTAGGTGCAGAATATTTTGAGCAAATTGTTCATAACTACTCGCGACAGTTCAATAATGTAACCTTAAGAAAAACTGGTTTTGGTTGGACCCTGTATGGTCAAGTTAATTCCCTAAA
This sequence comes from Ericerus pela, assembly GCA_011428145.1. NCBI lineage: Eukaryota > Metazoa > Arthropoda > Insecta > Hemiptera > Coccidae > Ericerus > Ericerus pela. The sequence continues at coordinate 23,604 of WOFM01001445.1, read as the reverse complement.
AACCAACCAGTCCTACTCCTACTGTGTCACAACCGATATCAATACCCAGTTGAAAAAGTTTTGGGAAACTGAAGAGGTTGTTGCACCAAAACACAAGTCAAGTGAAGCCAAACAATGTAACCGAAATTTTGAAGAGACCTACTCCAGAGATGCTAGTGGACAATATATTGTTCGATTGCCATTGCATAAATGCAAAAACCAAATTAACAAAAATTATTTTCTTGCAAGAAACACTCTCCTTCATCTTGAACAGCGCCTGGATTCAAACACCCGAGCAATGTATACTGAATTTATGCACGACTATGAAGAAAAAGGTCACATGAGCTGTATACCCACAAGTGACTTTGGTAATGGCCAGTATTACATACCCCACCAATACGTACTTCGTATGTCCAGGGAAACAACAAAGTTACAAGTTGTGTTTAATGCTTCTGCCCATGACAAAGCAGGAATTTCATTAAACAATGCCCTTATGGTTGGTCCTCGCTTGCAACCTGATTTGTTAGACATCTTAATCCGTTTTTGCCGTCATCAAATCGCCATCAGTGCAGACAGAACAAATGTACCGCCAAGTATCAATCCATCAGGATGATTGTCCGTGGCAACGCATTTTGTGGAGACTCACCAGAGTTGCCAATCCAAGAATTCCAGTTAAATACAGTTACTTATGGCACAAGTCCCGCTTCCTTTTTGGCTACCAAATGTTTAGAGAAAATAAGCCAAGAGTTACAGGATAACCACGAGGCAGCAACCATCATCAACCAAGACTTTTATATGGATGATTTGGTGTCCGGTAGCCATGATGTTGAAACTGCCATCCAACTTCAACGTGCAGTCCATGATGCACTACAAGCTGCCAAATACCCACTATGCAAATACAGGTCCAATTCAGCTGAGTTTATGTCCAAAATTCCAAGGGAGCTACATAGTAAATTGCAGTCATTAGACTTCCAAACACCATGTACTGCGTGTGTTCTTGGTTTGCAGTGGGACACCTCTAGTGATACATTCCAAATCAACTTCACCAGCTCCGAACTCTCTTCAACTTCCACAATGACTATGCAAGATGTTGCATCCAATCTAGCCAAGGTATTCGACCCATTAGGAATCATAGCACCAATAACAGTTAAAGCCAAAGTAATTCTTCAAGACCTTTGGCGAGAACAGTTGAAATGGAACCAAGAGGTACCCTCAAAGTTGAGAACCAAATTTGAAAAATACTGTGCAGATCTGGCCAATCTACATCTATTCCAGATTCCAAGGTGTTACTTTCCAAATACACCATGCTGTACAATGCAACTTATTGGGTTTTGTGATGCAAGTAAACAAGCATGTGCAGCAGTAGTCTACTTGCAATGTTCCGAGTCACCTGGTGCAAAATGCTCTATTGTGTGTGCCAAAACCAAAATTGCACCCATTAAAGAGTTAACAATACCAAAACTTGAGCTCCAAGCTGCTGTGTTGTTGGCAGAATTAATCACTCGAGTCCGGAAAGAGTTACAAATTGCTGAAATTTATTGTTTTTCCGATGCCCAAGTTGTCCTTGCTTGGCTACATAACCCTCACCAGAAGTTACCTGTTTTTGTGAAAAACCGAGTTGAAAAAATTATTAATCTCATCCCCATAAGTCAATGGCGCTATGTTGAAACTGCTCACAACCCAGCTGACTTGGCTACCAGAACAAAAATCTCCGTTGAATCCTTCATTGCCAATAAAGTCTGGGTTCAAGGTCCTGAGTTCTGGTCCAAAGTAAGCTACAATTTTCCATCCAACATTGATTTTGAAATTACCAAGCCTGAAATAAATATAGTTACATGTCACACCACAGTAAACAGCGATCCAATTGAACTCCACCGCCAGCACCTAGTTACCAGAATTGAAAATTGTTCTTCATACGAGCGAACAGTTGGCATTTTCCGTGTTTTTGCCAGAATATTTCACCAAGGTGCTTCTTCTGAAATGCTGGACTCAGACCTATACCAATGTCGTGTTGCATTAACATACATCACTCGAGTACTGCAGTCAAAGTACTTTTCCTGCAAATTGACAAATTTATGCAGTGGTAATCCTCTCAATCCCAAAAGTATACTCAACTTTTTAACTCCATTCCTAGATAGTCAAGGTATATTGCACGTTGGCGGTTGCCTGGAGTATTCACAGTTTTCATTCGATAAGAAACATCCTATTATCCTGAGCGCCAAGTCCAATTTCGTTGCTACAATGGTACGCTCGATTCATCACCAGTATTATCATGCCAATTGCTCATTCATTTTAACCATGATTGTAGCCAAATATTACATCATTGGTGGTCTTGTCAAAATCATAAAGAAAACTGTGAATTGCTGCCCTGTTTATATTCGTTATCGTAAGCAATGTGCGCAGCAATTAATGGGTCAATTACCAAGTGACAGAGTTACCATTCAACGCCCATTTGCAGTTGTAGGTATCGACCTAGCAGGTCCATTCCTGTGTAAATGCGTCAACCACTGTACCTACAAGACATATAGAGTTTGGGTAGCAATATTTGTGTGCTTCTCTACTCGCGCTGCCCACATCGAATTAGTTTCCAGTTTATCCACCGAAGCCTTTATCAGTACATTTCAACGGATCATAGCTCGGCAAGGTAAGCCAAACACAGTCTGGTCTGACAATGGCACCAATTTTGTTGGCATGTGAAATTTATTAAGAAACTACCTATCCAAGGAAGATATTAATTGGACGTTTATCCAACCTCGCACTCCACATCAAGGTGGCCTTTGGGAAGCTGCCATTAAATCATGTAAGCATCATTTAATCCGCATTACAAAAGAGCAGTCTCTCTCCTGGGAGGAATACACGACAGTCCTGTGCAACATCGAGAAAATTTTAAATTGTCGTCCACTATGTTATACGAAGTCGGAGGCAAATGTTAATGTTTTAACACCATCCCATTTCCTCATTGGTGATTGCCTTTCATCAATTTCTGGTTTAGAGGATCACCCTTGTCATATCGATACAAATACCTACGTGGAATGATTAATGGATTTTGGAAGGCATGGAAAGGAGACTACGTAAGAATGCTTTAAAAGCGAGTCAAGTGGCCTAAAGTTCAAACCTCACTCAGTCCAAATCAAGTTGTCATAGTCAAGGGTGATTTGTCAGCTCCAGGTCAATGGAAGTATGGCCGTGTTACCTCAGTGTTTGCCGATGAGAATGGTAATGTTCGAAATGTCGAAGTTTTGGTGAATGATTCAGTTGTTTGTCAAGCAGTCACAAGCCTGATCCCTCTACCAATGGATCCAGATAATCAGTATTAAGTTTATTCCCCTCAGTTTACCATTTTTCCCTTATTAATTATCACTATCCAGCTCATGTTATTGTTATTGTTTTTTTTGAATTCCCCCTTTTTTGCATGTTAATTTATTATTTAATCAACCGCGTTACCTTTATTTATTTTGATTTTTTTCATAGCCACTAATATGTTATTTTTTTTCAATTATTTATTTAGGTGTTCAGGTGGCACGGGGATTCAAACCCGTACCGGCCGAACACCTAAAATCCCCCTTGTTCACCACCACCAAAAGCCAGCACCGTATACACTCGGCCACGATGCCGGGTGACAGTGATCGAGGGAGAACAGCAATCAGCCGAAGTAGTGTGGCAGTAGTCGCCACACCACTCCCCTACCAGTATAGCGGAGCGTGATACAACAACCAGTACGGAGGCGCCTTGCAGGTAGGGATGTACACTGGCGCTTAGTGATGCCCCCCCTCATCACGGAACCATGGCGCACACCCTACAACGCCGTCACATACTGGCATCGGTGGTGTGACGTACCACCACGGCTATTGGTTTTGTACGTGTCCGAGAGATGGCATGCATTACCATCCCCCGGATCACGTCGGGGTCACCACTTTAGGTGTTCAGGCGGCACGGGGATTCAAACCCGTACCAGCCTAACACCTAAAATCCCCATCGTTCACCGCCACCAAAAGCCAGCACCGTATACACTCGGCCACGATGCCGGGTGACGGTGATCGAGGGAGAACAGCAATCAGCCGAAGTAGTGTGGCAATAGTCGCCACAATTTAAAATTTTGGATTTTTCCATTTTGTGGCTGGGAGTATTGTTAATGTAACATATAGACGACGGGTTATCTTCACACATACATTCATTTCATTCTTCCGTTCATTCAGTGCATGCCTTATCTTTCTTCTTTTCATTGTACCTCTCACACTAAGTTGTTATCTTGTTCTCGTCGTATTCTACAGTTTGCCTGGTTTTACATTCGTTTTTACAAAGTTAGTTGAGTTCTTGTTTAGTTATGTGTACTTTTAAAATGTGTTGCTAAGTTTTATAATACACAAATAATTTGAACATTGTATTTCTTTTTGTCAATCAACAGGCACCATTTGGCCTATATAGGTAGGGGGTGGAAAAATTGGCCAAAATTGGTTCTTAACACCCTCTGAAGTAAAAAAAGAAAAAAGAAAATTGGCATGATATTGTGGACACTTTTTTTTTCAATTATGGGTATGGCAGTCAAAGTGTTAATAAAAGTTGAGAAATGGCGGATTGTCTACAGAGGAGAGAAGATAGTCAATGAAAGTAAACAAAAACAAATAAAATTTTTTCAGAATATGATAGCTCACAAGTGTTCTACTACTGAAAAAACAGGTTTCACTTGTGACTGAACCAAAGTCTCTATTGAATATACAAGTCATTTCACTTCTTATCTTCTCACTAAAATTTCTATACCATGTCAATTACTTTCACATTACACCACCACAGCTTCCTATGAGATTGGTATTTCCAGAATTTCCATTTAATTCCATTGTAATCAATGATATCGAGAAATATTGTGAAAGAACCGTTGCTTTTAGAAATCTGAAATTTTGCAAAAGTATGTTCATATGTTAGGTCAAGATTTTGTGAAATTTCATCAAAATCATACGTTTAGTTATCAAGATATCGCCAAAATTGCGTCAGATTAAATGATTCAAATTGGACAAACTCAATCAATTCTCAAGAACCAAACCTAGGATTGAGCTGAAATTTTGATGAAACATTTAAATTTGTTAGCTTGAGAATCTGAAAATTTGAATGAAATTGAACATTGGGATTGTGAGATATCGCTGAAATTCTGATTCAAATCTAGTTAGAATTTTGGTGATATCTCTCAAACACAAGGTACCATTTCACCCAAATTTTCACAGATTCTTTAGCTGACTCTTCAAAATGATTCATCAAAATTTTAGCTCAATCCTACATTTTGGTTCTTGAGAATTGATTGAGTTTATATAATTTGAATCATTTGATGATATAATTTCAATGATATCTTCATAACCAAATGTACAATTTTGATTAAATTTTCACAGAATATTGAGCTAACATGTAGCAATATCTCTGCAAAATTTCAGTTTTCTAAAAGCAAAGGTTCTCTCGCAATTGTTTTCAAAACTTCAACTGCAATATAATTAATATAGAATTAAAACCAACACTCCACTTAATATGCCCGGCAGACTTGAAACTAAATTTGATAGATTTATGTTTTAGAGAGTAAAATGACTTGTATATTCAATAACTTTGAACTGAACAAAGCAAACTCTGTAAAGCCCATCCCTTGAAAGAATACTAAATTACGAGGCATGTCCAAAAAAATTATATCCTTATCAAATATTCACATTCTCAACAAAAATGTGGATTTAGGATTTTCATCTTAGAAAGTGTAGTATCTATAACATCATAAAGATTGCACCACCACCCTGTTTTGTATTAATTCCTACTTACAGACGATAAGCTATTTGTTTTGTTATAATTAAGTCATTCTAATTATTCAATACATGTTATCCAGTTCATCTTATTAATTAATTATTTCACAAAGTTACTAAAATTTTGGCAACGAGGTGAAAGCTTTAATGTTTTTTAATGTTAATTCCAGTATAGTGATCACTGATCCGCTCAGTGATGATCTTTGTTTGGTGTTTGTTTGAAGTAAAGTTCAGTGCTTGGTGAAGTAATCTCTGTACCTACCTGTAAGTTGTGATCAAACATCAGAATGACAATGAAAGAAGAACTTGGGGCAATACTAGTCAATCAGGCCAAGCTGATTGAACTACTCTTAGAAAACTCAAAATTGATATCTCAGATAATCCTGGTTCAACTTCCACATCATTGAATGCAGTTGATATTTCAAAGCAGCCAATTCAGTTTGATTCTGTGAGAAGATGAGGAAGAAATCAACGGATCGAGACGACTAAAAACATATGAAACGAACCTAAACTAAAAACGACATCGAACAGAGACTAGACACACACATTACAAACACATAAATAAAAACACAAGATTCACTAATTACGAACTTTTATTTCCACATTAAGAGTAGTGGAGTTGTTAACAACATGAATATTAAAAAGCGACTAGAGGCGTATGATTACATAATATCACAGTCAGGTACAAAACACTAAAAATCACAGATCACAAAAATATATCGACAGTGTTGCCACCACAAATGATATGTGAGAATAATAGTCACGAGTATAATTTAATTTGCTATAATTCTCACAGATTCGTTCAACCTCTATGTAGAAAAATTTGATTGTTGCTTGTTTCGTTTAGAGAATTACTTAGCCATGAAAAATTTGACTGATGATTCTGATACTATCAATATTGCAAAAAAGCAAGTACTTATTAATGAACATCACAGCACCAGTAGACCCTAGAGAGAAAACTTATCAAGAACTTATTAAAATATTGAAAATGCATTTGGCTCCTAAAGTAAATATGTTTAGTGAGCAACATAAGTTCTTATCCAGAATCTAGAAACCAAACAAATCGATTGCATCGTACATTGAAGCACTACAAGAGCTAGATCTGACTTGTGAATTGAGAAAACTTGCCAAAAATCCTTCGTTTCAATTATACTTCACACTCAGTTCATTCGAGGACTAGCTGGCAGTGAAATTTGTAAGAAGCTCCTGCAGCAACCTGATCAATCAATGCTGACCTTTGAGAAAGTTGCAGAAATTGTTAAATCCATTAAACTCTCAAAGATGGACAACAAAGAAATCTACAAGACTCAGTACACAAATACCACTGTTCATCAAGTTCAAGCAGTCATCCAAACTCTAGATACAGTACCAGAGATTCATCAAAAAATTGCACGCAGAACCAGTCTCACAGCCGATCACAACCTCCCAGATCCAAAATCAACTTCTCTGAACTTGGTACTGAAAATACTTGTTTACGATGTGGTAGAAATAATCATTTAATTAAATAAAGTCAAGTGTAAATCGTGTAATAAAGTGGGCCATGTAAATAAAGTGTGTATTTCTACACTGCTCTCAGCTAAGTCTAATAAAGCGCCCAAAAATGATAAAATCAATTATATTTCTGATACTAGTGGTAGTGAAATTCAAGTGCTTGATTCTGACATTAAAAAGAATTTGTGTGATAAAATTATAATTCCTTTATTAATTGACAAAGTGCGAAGTTCTCTTAAACTTGATTCTGGTAGTAAAAAATGATAGTTTCAATTAAATTTTTCAAAACGTTGAATTGGAAGAAGAAACTACAACAAAATGACACAATCTTCAGAGATTATACTGGAAACTGTTTTCCCCCTTTGAGCTATGTTACGGTTACAGTATGTTTTCAAAATCACCAAATTTGAGGTAAGATGTATGTTACTGATCATTCAACATCTTTTGTTATTGGGAGAGAATGGATCTTACCACTTCACATTATTCGAATTGATAATGTGAACTTCATTACCACAGATGAAGTTCCCTGTATTAATTCATCAAAAATGATTTTAGAAATGTTTTTTATTAACTGTTGGTAAAGTTCATAACTATCAAGTTTCATTCACTCTGAAGCCAGATTCTAAACCAAAATATCTCCCACACAGAAAAATTCCTTACACACTGCTGTCTGGTACTGACAAATTCATTGATCAGTTACTAGAGCAAGGAATTTTGGAAAAAATTGACATTTGTGAATGGGGAACACCTGCAGTGTTGCTTGAAAAAGCAAATGGCACAGTACGATTGTGTGGTAATTATAAATTGACACTGAATGAGCAAATAGAGGATGTTCATTACCCACTGCCAACTATCGAATCCATTTTTACTAAAATGTTAAATTATGTTTATTATTGCAAAATAAATCTCAGCAATGCCTATCTGAACATTCCTGTAGATGACGCTACAGTCAGAATGCAAGCTGTGTCCATTCATAGAAGAACGTTTTTAGTGAAATGTTTGTACTTTGGCACCAAAGTTGCACCTCAGTTATTTCACCAGTTCATTGACCAGATTACCCGTGATTTGTAAGGAACAGTAGCCTACTTTGATGACATCCTTGTTCAAGGTCAAACTCTTGCCAAATGTGAAATGAGGTTATGTGCTGTGCTCCAGAGTCTCTGAGAGTATAATTTACATGTTAACCTCAGTAAATGTGACTTTTTTGTCGCACAGATCGAATATTTGGGCCATATCATTAGTCAAAATGGTCTTCACAAGTCTGATAAAAAAGTTCAGGCAATCAAAGAAGCAAAATGTCCTGAAAATATCGATGATGTCCGTAAAATCATGGGGCTTGTAAACTCTTATCAAGAGTTTATCAAAAATGCGGCAACAATTTTGCACTCACTGAATCGCCTCCTTCATAAAGATTCTCCATTCCAGTGGTCTCCTGAGTGTGACTGGGCAATCAAATAAATCAAGTCAATAATTGCTAGATAAAGTCTTGTATCTATATTGCTACAACCTTCCATTGCTGTTGGCCACAGATGCTAGCCCCTACGGCATTTCAGCTGTACTTTCACACAAATTACCTGACAATAGTGAATGTCCCATTGCCTTGGCATCTTGTTCATTAACTAAAGCTGAAGCCAGCTACAATCAACTAGATTGTGAAGCACTTGCTGTGTTTTGGGGTGCTAAAAGGTTCTACCAGTTTATCTACAGTTGAAAATTTACTTTCATCGTTGACAAAAAACTAATCTAGCAGATTTTTCATCCATCTAAAGATCTGCCCGGCTTTGCAGCATCTCGTATGCTTCAATACACAGTATACCTGTCACAGTTTGATTATCAAATTGAACACCAAACACCATCCAGCGCAGCAACATATGAATGCAGATTATTTTTCCAAATACCCTATTGAAACCAGAGATTCCAATATTTTTGACGAATGTCACTACTTGTAGAATGTACGAGTTGAGTAGATAACAAATTGTTAGCTTATAAGTGCCCAACAGATCAAAAATGTCATCACACAGGATCCTGCCCTATCTAAACTTTGCGACAAATTCAAGTGTGGTAAAAAGCAAGACGCAGATTATTCACTTAACAATGGTTTTATTTTCCGAGGTCATTGTATCCTGATTCCAGAGTCACTTCAAGAGCAGATTCTCTGTGAACTACATCACACACACGCTGGAGTTGTGAAAATGAAAGCATTAGCACAAAACTGTCTATTGGCCAAACACAGATAAGTCAATTGAGTCAATGGTTAAAAGTTGCCAAAACTGCGCTGATTTTAAGAAATCACCAGCCAAAGCACCATTACACAAATGGGAAATGCCATCATAAAATTTTCAAGTTCACATAGACTATGCCGAACCATTCCAGTCACATTATTTTTTCCTGATTGTCGATGCCTGTTCTAAGTGGTTAGAAATCTACTTAACAAAGAAAGCTTCCACTACTCTGCAGACCATTTCGTATCTTCGAGAATTTTTCTTCAGGTTTGGCCTACCTGAAGAATTAATAAGTGACAATGCCAGTATTTTTAATTCCCAAGAATTTCAACTCTTCACAGCATTCAATGGAATCAATCAACAAATTACAGCTCCGGGGCATCCTGCTACAAATGGCCAGGCTGAACGTTTTGTCCAATTCATGAAACCAAAATTGAAGAAAATGGCAGAAGATCCCAAGTCACTCAAAGAAAAACTCTGCACAATTTTGCATACCTATCGAATCACACCAACTTCAATCTAATGCAGCCATTGAAAAAAGAGAAGCCTAAGAAGTCAATCTTGCTTTCTCGTTCTTTCAAATTGGGTGAACATGTACAGATCATCCTAATTATGGAAATTTGGCAACATTGTTGAAAAGTTGGGCAACCCCCATTATCTAGTGGAACTTGATGATGGGTATGTCACTAAACGTCACGTCGATCAATTATTGTCTACCGAAGTCCCCCAGCAGGTACTTAAAAAGTCGCAGGTATCATTCCAGCATTAGCATTTACCAGAGAAAACGACGCAGTACTTCCTTACCCAGTCAACTCAACCTTCAAAATCTCCTGCAGCAGATAAATCTTCAGAACATGTTAAACCAAGGCTGTCGTCGATGAAAGTTGAGAAGAAGAATGAATCTTCAGTTCCACCAGAACCTATTCGGCGCCCTCGGCGAATCAGAAAACCCCCTAATCGATTAAACTTATAAACTTTAATCTTTATTTTCATTTATTTTTATTTTTATACTTCAACTTTCTTTATTCTACTTTTAAAGGCAATTTTTTAGCCAAAAACATTTTTTTTTTAATATTATTTCGATTACTTTTTTTTTAAATTAGTCCCCAGTTTTTGATTTTTTTTCAAGGGGGGAAGAATTTTAATATCTATAACATCATAAAGATCGCTATATTAATGCCTACTTACAGACGATAAGCTATTTGTTATGTTATCATTCAGTCATTCTAATTATTCAATACATGTTATCCAGTTCATCTTATTAATTAATTATTTTGCAACGACACTACAGAAAGGCAAACTCCAGCAGTTCTAAATTTCTTCATAATGAGTAAAAATGAAAGAAAATTATTCTTTCGATTATAATGAAATTTCAAATAAAACTAATCAAACTCGAATACATACAAAATCATTAATTAAAATTTCTTTAACAAAACACCATCGGTATAACATTCTCAAAAAGAAACGAAAATTTCTTCAAATTTATTTTAACGGAACTCTACTCCGAAATGAAGGATATAATTATTATTACGACAGAAATGATTTAAAAGCTAAATTAGATGATTAAGTTATGTTAAAATTTTTTGTTTAAAATTAATAAAATCTCTCAGTACATTAAAATTTGTCCGATCAAAACAGTTTTGAACGAAAAGATTTAATCACAAGTAAAAAATCAGTTAATTTAAAAAAAAAAAATTATATTATTTTTAAAATTTGAACAGTGGTGCTGTTTGCGGGTGCGAGCGGCGTTGGTTGGACAAACGATCATAAAATGGAGAGAGAGCAGTTTTTTTTTTTTTTAATTGAACTGGTAGCATTTCCTACGAAAGAACTACAATTAAATGTTGACAAAATTTTGTTACTCTTTGTAGAAGTTAAAAACGGTCAGTACCTTCGGGGTTAGGTTATTAGTAAATTTCTTTGCTTTCATGACATTTTTTTGAGTATCTAAGCCGAGATACAAAAAATTTACTAATTACACTCACGTAAATCGAGGTAGTGAAATTCTTCTACGAAGCAATTAAGTAAATGTACTCAAGTTCGCAACTCACCTTCACTTTTTCCATTTTTCTGTAACATAAGCCAAAAATGAACCACAATGAAACAGTACACGAGGAAAAATTAGAACAAAACGATTACTTACGCTGTTCCTACGAATCGTAATTCTTTGTTTTTGTTCACGAACCACTATTCTGCTGTTGCGCAATGAATCCTTGGTAATCTAAAGTCGAAACATAAGTCAATTCATCTTAAAAATGAAAAAGCAATAAAACGTTTCAAAGCCGGTAAATTCTTTTTTTAAGTTTTCGTAAAATAATTTATTTTCATAATGAATTTCGAGTCGACAATAGCGTATTCAATGTAACATTGGAAGTCTGCTAATGGCTAACGCACAGCAAAAAATTCGATACACTCCGATATATGAATACTTTTGAGATATTTCAATTTCAATTATTTCTTCCAACAAATAGCATTAAATGTTTAAGTTCAACATCCGTTATTAAAGCAAAAATGTACAGGAAAAGTTATTGGATCACTTTCACAAGCGTAATTTGAAGAAAATGATTTCCAACATCAACGTAAGCTGATGAGCTCTTCAGATAATTTTTACGAATCATGCCAGGCCATACATTTGTTCGTAAAAGAAAACAAAATTCAATTTAACTTACATTAAATTCTGTCTCCACCATTTCTACAGAAGATTCTTCTATGCGCTTCTTTCTTTTCCTCACAGATGCAATTTTTCGCGATGATTTTGAGCTTGAAATACCATTGGGGTGAAAACGATTCATTGTATCATCTGTATTAATATGATTTTTTGTTACAGGATCGATCAGATGCATAGTTATCTTAACATAAATAGTTTAAAAAATTGATACCGCTATATACCTCGGGGAAGAATTCTCAATTTATTTCGTTGGTTCACAGTTTTTATAGGGAGGAGCAATCCATCTCCAATACTTGACTCTGAAATCTACAGACAAAATTAAAAAAAAATCATGTTCATTCAAAAGAACTAGACATTTATTGCCGTTACCGTAGATAAATGCTTTCGAACACCTTCGGCTGCTTTATATAGCCGACGCATTGTGGAATTGGCACCATTATCTACAATAAAATTATATAGTCATTTTTGGGGTAACTAGGTGATTGGCTGACGATTACGGCGCCAGTCCAAGTCCTACTAATGAAAAAATTGAGGAACTTTTAGTACTTCTTAATAATAGGCTGCTCAATTTTGAAAAAAAAAGTCGTTTTCAGAAGAAGATATTTGATTTTACAGGTCAGACCTGAAAAAAAAATAGTTTCTATGAAAACAGAAGAATTACTTGAGGCAGGCTCATTGTTCAAGTACAGAAGAAAAGTTTTCAAGAAGTAATTACATATTAGAATCACATGCTTTATTTGTCTTTTATCATTCAGTTCTTTTAAAATTGTTCCATTAGAGATAAGTACCAATTTTTTAATTTCTTCCTTTCACACAACTGATATAGAATTTTTAAACCGTCGGGTAGAACTAAGAGATAACTTCTTCATTTAATGCTTTTTTTGTTTCACATTCTCATTAACGTCATTTTCGCTTTGAAACGAACAGTTTTTTTAAATACCCTAATTTTAAAAGAAAAAGATTAAATGGATTCAACGCTTTAGCATTCAAAAAGTAATTGATCAAAATCTGTGTGCAGGATAAAATGTCAGACTGGAGCAAACATTATGAAAATATAAAATCCTCAGATTTTTAAAATCCATTAAAAATTTTGACAGATCGTAAAAAAAAATAAAAAAGACGAAAACAGTGATCCAGATGTAATTAAAAAAGGAAAAAACCAATGAGAAAAAGAGAGAAAAACGAAATATTGTTTCTTTTTCCCGTTTTCGTAATATTAGTCAAATGTTGTTGCGCGTAACGGACAGAGTGACTCCATTTATAGTATAAAATATGTAACACTAATAATTAATCATTCATAAATTTAAAACTAATTACTTGACTTTATTCGGTTCTTTCTATCGATTGGAGGAATATTTTGAGAGAAAACGCTGCTGGCAATCTAGAAAAGAGCATCTGATTAAAAAATAATACGAGGCAGATGACGCTGGTACAGTAAAAATTAGTCCAACTTACGGATGCTGGGCGACTGGGACGAACTAATTGTTCCGCCACTGTTTCGTAACACATTTCATTTAGTTTTTTAACGAATTCTACGTACGCTCGCTGTACTTCGTGCTGCGACATTGAGCGACATAAGTGGTTACTTGTAGACATTAGAAAGCATTCAACAATCAAAAACGGTCATAATACATACTTGAGGAACCAATTTGGAAACGACTTCCAAACGTGTCTGCAGATCATCTACATAATTGGTTAGCGGCGGATTTGGGTATATTACCACACCAGATTTGGCAATTTGAGATTCCGAATGTTTATTCCCCTCCGCAATAGAAACAATCGATTGGGTTGGGCAAAACCTCGTTCCAGGATGGGTAAACATGGTTAAAATGCTTTCCAATAACTAACTCAAGTCGCTGTTGAAGTCGATACAATACAATTACAACAGAATTCGGGTAAGTGAAGATGAATTATCAAATTAACGGTATCACGAATAAATAAATTTGATACCTACGACAGAGTAAGACGCAAGTCACGCAAAACACAGTTTAAATTCTCTAAAAGATATAATTTACATCAACTTTCAAAATTTCAAATTAGAGGAGGGAAGTTGACTTGACTGCCAAACTAAAGTAAAGTAGTAAAGCGTAGTTCACACCAGGCCATTTTACTAGCTTAGAACACGCAAGTTTACAAGCCGCTAATAAAGTTGCCAGGTGTGACTGCTCGAGGCAAGTGAAAATGAGCTAGTAAAATTGCCTAGCTTCTAGTTGCGTAAAGTTAAACTGATTCAACTTTTCAGGCTAATGCGTGAAATATCTATACAAATTTAGAAAATCACTGATAAAATTTAGACCGATTGACCGAATTTTTGAGGAAAAAATATTCGAATGATGAAACTTGTTATGAATAAACAACTGTAAATAAGTTTTGATAAAAAAATCCTGCAAAAAGCTGTTATTTTATTTATCGTTGCAATTGCAAATATAAATAATTATTGAAAAGCAATCGTGTCATTACTTGACCACTTATTCATTTTGAAATTTTTTTTAAATTCAGTTTTAATATAATTTGTATTATAAATTTCAAAAACAGAATTACAGGAGTTTAACATATAAATTATGAATGATGTAATATGATAAGCACTTTATCATTCCCTGCATCGGATATTCACTTGCCTCATGTGATCAGTCCTAGGATATTAAAAGGCGCAACAATGTTGGCATTTTTAGTTGCGCTACTTTACTAGCCTGAAACCAAGCTAGTAAAATGGCCTGGTGTGAACTAGGCTTAAAGTAAATAGAATAGACGAACACCTGTGGCCGGGGCGTGTTCAGAATGAACAATCAACACAGGTACTAAACTATATTAGGCCTTACAGATACGAGTTTGGGAATACGCCATTTTGTATCCAACAGTTTGTAGTATACTTGATATTCCAGTCCAGATACACGATGAAAACCTACCACGGTGGGTTTTCACCAGGTTTAATATGTTTTTCAAAGGCTGATTGATTTCTTCTCTTTCTTATCTCGATAAGAAAGCGGACGAAATTTATCAGCCGGTTAATTTCCCCTACCTTTGATTGAGTTGAAGTTTTCTTCGTCTCATTCAAATGTAGACGAAACTACACTCTTATTTTTGTCTCTTATGCTATCTCTCGTTCTTGCTGCTTTATCGCAATAACTTTGCTCTTTGTCAAATCTTCTTACGATGTCCACGTTTTCACTTGATGTCCGGTGAAGAAGATTTTATTTCTTCAAATTGTATCTAACGGCGTATTATGGTATGTTAATATTATTTTATTGTATATATGTTTTTATTTCATTATACGTCGGTTTTTGATCTTAACATGAACTTTTTATTTATTGTCATGTTCATCTGCTAAAGAGGTAATGAGGGTATATTTTGGGATGAGAGGTATGATTTGATTGAAGATGTGTTTCCAATGATGAGGTGAACTGTTTCTGGTAGATAGCTGTTTCCGGTTCTTAATTTAAAATCCAAACATATTTGCTAAAAACGGAGGTCTTGGTGATACAAGTCCAAATTATGGTTGGCTATCCACATTCTGCATGATCTGAATAAATTGGACTACCGGTAAGTTACGTCATTTGGATTGTATGTTTTACATTTAGTAAGTTTTAGTGTGATTTTGTGTGTCATATGGTTTTGGTTGTAGTGACATGAGGTCACCCCATTTGGCATACCACAAGTTCAAAGTGAATTCATTAATATTTACGATAAACTTGAGAAATTATATGGTTTTAGATTTTTTTATTAATTTTATAAATCTTTTTCATTCTTTTACTTGAAATCACAATTGCAGATCAGACTGAAGGTCCAAACAAAAAAGCCTCTTATCATACACAATTTTCTGGGATCAAAATATGCAATAAAAGTTATTATAGGCGATTGTAGAATTATTGTTTGTAGAAAGACAAAATTTTGGTGAAACATTAACATACATTGGCTGAAAATTCTGTGAAAATTTTTCTGAAATTATATAATTTGTTCTTGAGATAAAGCTGAAATTCTGGAAGGGTTATTTTCATTAAACTATAGATACAAAATGGCATATTACCGTACTTGTATCTATAGGACTGTAACGGTATAGTTGTTACAAATAAACACAATAGTAGTTTAAGAGTATATTATTATAAAAAGGTGAACAGATTATTACAAAAGTATGAACAACGTAAGAGTACTAATGAATTAATAAATGAGGTAAGATTAAGTTAGTAATATACAGAACATTAGACTATTTATAAGGGTGAAGTTCGAGTGATTTGAATTGGGTATTGTGGGAGATATGAATATGATTGGTTGTTTGAGGAAAACGTATTTTAGGTAAAACCAATGAAATTAAAAGGAAATGACAAAAGTAGGAGTGTTTAAGAAATTAATAAGAATTGGAATTATTGCAAGGTATTGAAATATATTCGTAGAAAAGATGACATCATGGAATATAGACGAAAACAGTTTATGGTGTACCAGAGGTGATGTCATCAGACAAGACTTGAAAGACAAGTTTGAACTAGTCTTAAATGACGTGAAAGAAAGGAAGTGTAAATAGACGGAAATATGAAGAATAATGTGGGAAAATACAAATTAATAAAGTACGAGAATATTTTGAAATAATATGTATGAAAATATCATTACATAAATATCGGGGTAGTTTGAAATTCAAAGTTGGAAAAGTTTGAATTTGAGGAAAAATTAAAAATGAAAGGAAATTGGAAAAATTTTTTATTTTAGGATGGATGTTATTAGTAGAATTAAGTTTTAAGAATAGATAAGTATTCGGGGTGGTTTGAATTTTAAACTTTGATAAAATTTAAAATTGGATAAAGAGTTTATAAATGGATAAGTATTGGGGGTGGTTTGAATTTTAAAGTTTGGAAAAGTTTGAAATTAGAAAAATAAAGTAAGATTATGTAATGGATAATTGGATCTTTTTTTTAGGAAAATAAAGAACATAATACTTTCATATTATCATCGATTGAAAAATCTACGACTGACATTCTGTCTCTGAGAGTTACATGACAGAAGGATAATACTTAGGTATATGTTTTTAGGAAAAAACATACATGGAATAATAAAATATTTCACAATCATGGTGATATAAAATTCATATTAATCATTGATATATAAAATTTTATAATAGTCATTGATATATAATATAATAATAATTGACATAATAAATTTGATTAATAAAAAACATTAATATATATTAAATTAAACACATTCAGAAATTTCATCAGATAATTCATTAATATTTTCAATAGAATTATTTTTTCAATAGGTTTCGTTAGTTCATTTAATAATTGTTTCACATGTCGACTTTCAAGTGGTTTTTTAATTTTAATGGTTAAAAAATATATAATGATACAAATAATAAGAGTAATAATAAATAACCATACGAGGATAATAATATTTATGATAGAAATTGAATTGTTTTCTCCAAATTTATGGATTTTAATTTTGATATTATCGAGTTTTTCTTTAATATCTTGAGTTGATGACATAGGAGAGAAGTTTGGAACAAAATTAGTCCAATTTGGGTTGTAAGCATGAATGCTTGGGAGTGAAATAGTTTTTTTGATATCAGAATCAATAATTACATTGTAATCGGTCCATAGTAAAGGTAAGTGATGTTCGATGAGAACGTCATCGGACATATCTCGAGGGCAAGGAAATCCTATAGGGATGATGGTTTCAGAAAAACCATCATGTTCAGTATTGATGATCTGAACATGACATGGTACTGTTAAAAGAACAGTTCCAGGGAAGGATGTATTCACAGAGATATCGAATGATTTTTTGGAAATAGTGTCAAAAGCACTAAGATTTGCTGGGTTAGTAACTGCAAATCTGTTTTCTGAAAATTGGTATACAAGGGTTTTTCCGTGGTTTGTTTCACAACGGAATGCACATGATTTGATGAGTTCATCAAAAGGTTTTTTTAGGAATAGAGTTTTAGCACAGGATGAAACTTTATCTGATCCTCGATTAACTGGTAGAAAACATAAAGGTTTTTCAGGATTACAATAATGTAAGTCAGTTCCTGTAATGTAACGTACTGAGTCATCATCAGAGTTATGAATGATAATTGAAGGTTCTTGATCCCAAGTGCAAAGTTGATTGTTGTGAGATTTGAATGTTAAAGGAATGAATTTATAGATAGAGAATTGAGAGTTTATTTGTTTGACAGGAATTTTGAGTTCGATTTCTAGGTTATCGTCATATAAGTTGCAATTTATTAAGTCTAAGTGGTAATAGTTAAGATAGTCATATTGAAGGATGGTTAATTCAAGATTGTTTTTCAACAATAATGGGGTTAGTTTTGAAAGATCTTCTTTGAGTGTATTTATAGATACAAGCTTGAGGGGAGGTTGTGATCTTTACAAGCATTTAGAACATATTGAATATTCATAGAGTGAATAAGATAAGCATCATAATATGTTCGAATAGGATTGTCAAAGTTCGAAATTTCTCCAACAATAAGAGCTTCATTAGAATATTTTTCAAGGGTTTCATCTAAAGCGATTTTAGCTTGAAAGAAATCATCATAGAAATTTTGGAAATTTTGGGAAAATGATTTGAAATTTTCGGTGACATTTAATAATGATGAATGATCAGAAATGACAGTTTCTTTTAAAATGTCATATTGGTCTTTGAGAGATAGTTCATTTTCCATGAGGGATTGTCCATCTCTATACGTGAGTACACGACAACAAATAGATAGAAGGTCTCCGAAAAAGTCTCTGACTTTGTCAATTGCAGTGTCACGTTTACTGCAAAGGAGATGTGGTTTTGGAGCAAAATCTTGAATTAGGGCAAGATTATTTTTTATAAGCGATTCGAAAAGTTTTTTGTAACGTATGCTGATTCGGTGAAATCTGCATTTAATTTAGTCCCAATTACAATTGTCATTGTAGTTGGTATATATATTAGATCTAATGAAATCTGCTGAATCAGTCAGATTAAGCTTAATGGTATATAAGATGGGAATTGTCTGTTGATAGACACGAATTTGATCATATTCTTCGAAATAGGCTCCTGTCGAAGCTGTTACAATTGGAGTTTCAGATTTATGAAAATGTTTCAATTTTATGGCGAACGTAATATGAGACGTTGCTATGATGAGCATAAAAATCATAGTTGTCCATCTGTAATATAGATAAATTGCAATGTATGACAATTTTGACGAAAATGTTTTTTGAATAAAGAATACGGGAATATGAAATATGATATTTCGTTAATGAAGTTCGTGAGAACAAAAATGAAAAATTGGTGTGAAAATTAAGAAAATTTGTTTCCCAGAGTGGTGTCATATTTAGGAAGTATGAGAATTAAGGAAAAAGATGGTCAATAAATACGTATAAAATCTAAAGAAATTTTAGTTCATCTTTAGAATTTGGTCGTGTTAAGTCAATTGTTCGAGTTGTCGAAAGTTATTATTAATACGTACTTTGTTTGTTTTTTTTATCATATCTGCGTGTTCAAAATTGTTTTATAACGTTATTAAACATTTTGTACACAAAAATATTATTTTCAAAAATGGTTTTCAGTATTAATTGTAAAAGTTATTTTGTCGGATTTATTTGTTTTTGTTGGTTCGTAAAGGTATTTTTCGAAAATATTTCGTGTTTTTTGTTATTTTATCATTCGTAAGTATGTCGTCGCGTAAATTCAATAATCAGATCGAAAAAAAAATCACTGGTTTGGGTGCCAATTTTACTTGTAACGGTATAGTTGTTACAAATAAACACAATAGTAGTTTAAGAGTATATTATTATAAAAAGGTGAACAGATTATTACAAAAGTATGAACAACGTAAGAGTACTAATGAATTAATAAATGAGGTAAGATTAAGTTAGTAATATACAGAACATTAAACTATTTATAAGGGTGAAGTTCGAGTGATTTGAATTGGGTATTGTGGGAGATATGAATATGATTGGTTGTTTGAGGAAAACGTATTTTAGGTAAAACCAATGAAATTAAAAGGAAATGACAAAAGTAGGAGTGTTTAAGAAATTAATAAGAATTGGAATTATTGCAAGGTATTGAAATATATTCGTAGAAAAGATGACATCATGGAATATAGACGAAAACAGTTTATGGTGTACCAGAGGTGATGTCATCAGACAAGACTTGAAAGACAAGTTTGAACTAGTCTTAAATGACGTGAAAGAAAGGAAGTGTAAATAGACGGAAATATGAAGAATAATGTGGGAAAATACGAATTAATAAAGTACGAGAATATTTTGAAATAATATGTATGAAAATATCATTACAAGGACTCTAAACTACACTACATACTTATTCAGAACTTTGACTATAATAACTCTGTTTGATAGGATTACACTAACTTACACCAACCTACACTGGTAGGGATATTCCACAAATATTCAAGTAAAACTTGGTGCAAAGTCATATAACATTCCTACATTAATTGTGTAAGTTGGTGTAGTCCTATCAAACAGAGTTATAATCTACTATGTATATACTATTCAACTAGATAAACAGCGTGAAACAAAGACCGGAGGTACAAGCAAAGGAAAAAATTTGAAGGAAAGGAAAACCATCTAAACAAATGTTAATAAAAATTTAGGTTTAAGACCAAAAGGAATGATATACATAAGTTGTTGGGATACAATTTCCTCATTACCTCACAAATATAATGCTATATACTTATACCTAACTTGTAAATAATACATATGTAACATTTACGTATTTCACATGTGGTGACACTGATTGTCACCTTACAGTTTTTCCATTTTTGATCAACAGAGATTGTTCTCTGTTCATCAGTCGTTGTTGTTACAATGTCGTGAAATAAATATTTGAGTTCATAATTCTTTTTCTCTGCGTTAATTATTTAAAGATCAGACTCCCCTCAGCATGGTAGGCAGAGCTTACGGTAAATACGCAGCAGAATAAGTTTTGAAATGTGTTAATTGTTTTAAGAAAAGTTCAAAAGTAAAAGATCGCAAATTCTGTATTTTCGAAGTAAAAAAAATCAATTTTTTTTGTATTTTTGAGCAACAAATAGATCGCATTGCTATTCTCATATTTTTCAATGTAAAAAAGATCGCGAATTCTGCGTTTTCAAAGTCAAAAAGATCGCTATTTACATATTCCGGAATAGGGGAGAGATCGAATTCATCATTAGCAATATTATTTTATCGATGTTTTTATCATTTATCATATTTATTTAATTGATTATTATATTATATATTATTCTGCATTCCCCTATCATGTGGTTGAGCCCGAGAAGTGCATAATCAAGTGGTTGCACCCATGTTACCTGTTAATTATAAGATTCTCGTGTTCCGAGGTAGGGTCTAAATCCTCAAAATTTTTTTTATCTCTTTTATTCCTGGAACCGAATCATTCATTAACTATGTCATATTTTGATACCAAAAAAAGTATTTGATGGCCGTAATTATGACGCCTGGAGGACCACAATGGTATCCAGTTTATATGCTGAAGGACTATATCCCATCATGCATGATGTGGAAA
Organism: Ericerus pela; assembly: GCA_011428145.1. Taxonomy (NCBI): domain Eukaryota; kingdom Metazoa; phylum Arthropoda; class Insecta; order Hemiptera; family Coccidae; genus Ericerus; species Ericerus pela. The sequence continues at coordinate 2,002 of WOFM01001445.1, read as the reverse complement.
CAGAAGTTTTGTTTTTGGGCCTTGAGTTACATGTATTTTTGAATCCTGACCCTGCAAATGTAAATCCTACTAGTCGGATGTCATATTTTTGTAATCAAGAAAAAGGCAAAGCATTAATTTATCAAGGACTGAATCAAGAATTGATCGAAAGGGTAAAAGATCTCAGAACAATTAATCAAATACTAAAAATTTTAGATGAGCGATATAAAAGCTGCACAAAAGTCACTCATATTAATGCAAAACAAGCATTCCAAAAATTAAAATTGGATAGTAAAGGAAATATGCGTAGCTATTTGGACCTTTTCTCACACTCTGCTCAAAAAATTAGAGATTGTGGTAAAACATTAGATAAACAGGAGGAGATCGAACAGTTATTAATATCTCTCAACATAGACTATGACATGACACATTTTGAATTTAATACTATAAGTCAGGATCAAAAAACAATTGAAATACTTCATGCTATGTTAACTGAGAGATCAGACAGGTTATATGATGAAAAAAGTCATAATTTTATTATAATAATTCTAAATTATAAAAAGGAAAATTTCATAGATGTAGTGATAGAATTTTCCAAGTCAGTTCTCTTTGAAAATAAATTTCCTACTTATTATTTCAAAAATAATGGTTTTCCAAGCTTTGATACTACTACATGGGAAGATAATCCTGAAGTCCCTGAAGCTGACTTTGTAGGAGGAATTTCTAACAACATTCTGGATGATAAAAAAAAGTACTAGTAAACGTCCTTTAGAAGAAATCATATATTTGTCAACAAGTAAAGAAGTCAAATTCAGTGACACTTCAATCAGTAAATCTAATTTTGAAATAAATTTAAAAGAAACTAACCCAAAAGATAAACCAGAAAAGACTGAGAAAAAGTATTTCCCAATAAGGTGTAAATTAAATGAAGTACCAGAAAACTTAAAGGATGTTATAAAAAGTGGAGATAAGTCAAAGTGGTTAGAAACAATAAAGAAAGAACCAAAATCATTAGATGACAATAAAACTTCGGCCGATACATAATAAAACAATTGTGCTTAGTAAGTTGTTGATATATGGAAATTTCAGACAGTATAGATGAATCTGTAGAATTTGAAAGAAATAATGTGTGTCATCTTAAAAAGTCTCTTTATAGATTAATGGTTAGTCCCAAGAGATGTCATGTTTGATTCAAAAAGGCAATGGCTGATATGAGATTTAATGTCCATGAAAGTCAAGCTAATATTTACTATTGGGAAAAGAATTCTAAGTTTGTGATCATAGTAGCATATGTCAATGATATTTTAATTACTGGTAATAATTCAGACAAAATTTTAGAAACACAAAAGAGATTAAATGAAGAGTTCAAACATAAAATTCTTGGTGAACCAAGAAAGTATTTAGGCATTAAAATTAATTGTAATAAACAGAAGAAAAAAATGTGTTTGTCACATCAAAAATTTATTGAATCATTATCATCGAGGTAAGGAATGGAAAATTGTAAAGAATGTGATACTCCGATGGTAACGAATTAAGCTGACAGTAAGGCTAAGTACGAGAATTGAAATTACATTAAATTTGAAGTATGAAATCTCCTATTGTGAAGTAGTTGGTGCTCTATTATATTTAACTATGTGTACATGACCTGATATTTCTTATTCTGTAAATGTTATTACTCAAAAATGCGGTAATTATAACATAAATGATTGGATTATAGTTGAATGTGTATTGAAATACTTAGAAAGAACCAAAGAACTTAGTCTTTACTTTGATGGTAATTGTCAAGATTTTAATAGTTATAGTGACGCATCTTTAGGTATGTCCTATGATGATGGTTTGTCCACTTTTTGGTTTGTAATCCAAATATTTGGTGACTCAATATCTTATGGAATGAAATGACTAAAATGTGTTTCAACTTCCTCAATGGAAGCCAAATATATTGCTCTGAATTAAGCTTGCAAAGACGTAATTTATTTCTCAAATCTATGCGGTAAAATTCTAAAACAAAAAGTTAATCCTGTAA
>WOFM01001443.1:0-32581 GCA_011428145.1 Ericerus pela | reverse complement strand
ACCTACTTTTTATATATTTTTAAAATTAAAATCACACAATATTTATAAGACGTGACACTATAACAGAAGGTTAAATGTATACCTCATGTTAATAATTACACGATATATAAGATAAAACAATTGATACATAAATTTATACACATTTTAATTGTACACCATAATACTAGTCAACGACATACCTAATATTTTTACCATTTTATTGTAATTTTTTATATGATATTTATATGTAACAATTTTGACTGCTATTGCTTATTATTTTTTTTATACAAACTTTGTGTGACACTTTTTTATTTATATGTTCGTTCGTCCGTTTTTAATCGCAGGGGGGTGTTGGGATACGATTCCCTCACTTCCTCACGAACATATAACTCTACAATGACTAACACTGTACGTAACAGGTATATTACATTTATTTGTTTTACATGTGGCAACACTGATTGCCAACACAATATTCTTCCCGCCACTGCTCGACGGAGAATGTTTTCCATGTTTTCCATTTGTCAGTCGTTGTACTAACGTCGCTAATAAATCATTTTTCTAAGATGGAAGTCCATGCTTATCTTTTCCATGTAAAGTGATCAGAACTCACCTCAATAATATATACTCAAAGGTTTGATTCATGCAGCTCATTTCGTTCATTTTGAACTAGTTCATTCAAAAGACCGAGACCTGTTGAACTAAATTCACCAAGTGAACTAAAACGCGCATCTCTAAACTGAACAGTGAACACAAGTCACAAACCAACCAACAAAAACTTAAACGCAGATAGTTGCTTGTTTTTTCTCGTCTCGTGTTTACTGGCATTTTATTTCTCTTTTTCCTTTCTGAGTGCAACAGAGTACAACAGAGCATGTATAATATTATCAATGTGCGACAGAGTGAGAATCAGTAATGATGATGAGAGAATCAACTGTAGACCTATGAAAAGAAAAAAAAAATTCATTGATTCCCAAAATCCCAATTTACACAAAATATAACAGTGTAGTGCAACTTCACTATAACAAATCCTCAAGAGACCAAAAAATATTTTGTCACAATCGTTTTAAATCAGTTTATTGAAGCACACAGGCAGGCATTTATACACAAATGCAAGAACGATATTTAAGTATCAAGTGACGTAAGAATTACTTATCTTAACTAAATTATATTTACATGTTTGTAGATAGATATAATTAATAATGGAAAAAATGAAAGAATTACTCAAGTATCATTCTTACATTCGGCCCAAAGAGAATTCCCAGGGAGCAAACTACCTCACAGAAGTTCCACTTTCATGTTCGTTTATATCGAGGTTTCACGTATTTAATTTTGACATCGCCATTATTTCGCATTATGACGTTATTACGGACAAGAAATAATGACGATATTGATAATGATATCATCTTGACATCTTCTTCATCGAAAATCTTGACTCTTAACATTGTTTTGAGAAAACGCGAGAAGCATTGTGTGATTTAGTCGAAACGGTTTCTCTCTGCTCTTCAGACTTAGTTGAGGAGTTACGGTATTAAGCCTGTTAAGGGTGACAGTTAATTTATTGATGAATGTTGTCAGTGGGTGTATGGTAACTTACCCTGGCTAAGGATACTGGATAGCCTAGTAGGATAAATGATTGAATTAACAGAATTTTGAATCTTACAGCAAGAAATGGTACTGACGTGAGGGAGTTCTATGCTTTTAATACTTCTATGAATCTATTCTCTGATCTGACTAACAAGTCACAGCTCACTATACCCCCAGCTTGTTCATCAATATGAAAAGAACCAAAATGTTAATTCTGATATATTTACATTATTGATTACACACGAAAACGAAATACGAAAATACGAATACAGCATGTTTTAGGTACCTAGGAATAGCCGGGTTAGGAAATTGGATTGGATTTGCTCGAACAAAAATGTTAACCGATAAGGCGAACAAAGCTCACAATCAGGGCATTCAAAGCTATGCGTGAATTCTACCTGATTCTACCCATCGATTGACGATCTTCATTCTTCATTCGTCGTATTGCGTGATCAACATGATTACGTCTTATACCTACCTACTCATATTTTTCATTAACGAATTTTTCACAAGAATCTCTACGAACTCGTGTACCTATTTCACATTGCACAACAATGGTGACCCATCTCTGTAACTGAAGATAAGGATGTGATCTTTACAGATTAAGTTCTGACAAGTGAGAGTAAATTTTAGAGTACTTGAAACTGTAATATGAATAACTCTAGTCCATAATGAAAAAATTATTTAAATTATTGTGATGAAAATTCAGCGCATTCTGGCAAAGGTATCCTAAAAAAATTTTCGTTATGAGGTTCAGAGCAAATATATCTTATAATATAAACCACAAATTAGAATTAGAACTGTATTCGATGTAAAAACACTGCTCCACAGTTCACAAGCGGCTTTGCTAGCTTTTTTTAAGGGGGCCATTAAAGCACTTAAATAAAAGAAGATAGAGATAGGGGAAATACGCCATTTCTTATTTTAACTTCTTATCAAAATCGTTTAATTTGCTTACGGATATTTTCCAAATTTTGTGAAGGAATTACAGCTTAAACGAATTCAATAATTGAAAATTCAAATAATGAAGATTCTAAATTACATGAATTTTCGTAGGAGTTATAAAAATTTTTAAAAATAAATTTTTCCAAAAATACAATTTATTTCAAAATTCAATACTTTCAAGCTGGCAAGTTGTTCATTTTTATAAGAGAACAAAAGGATAAAAAAAATTGCCTTTTTCTTTATTATGGCACATGGGTAGGCCAGGGAAAACACTTCAACGTAATGAAACTAGTTTTTCAGTCTTTCTGTCAGGGAGGAAAGAGAAGTGAGGAGTGGCTTACCTGACAGTCAGCAGAACCCGCAATGCGAGGGGGACCTGAACCAAAAGGGGCCCGTTATATTACAAACAGGAAGTTTAGAAAATACGTAATATCAGGAAAAAATAAAAGAACCCTCCAGTGCAGCAATACTTTGCTAAAAAAACCCTGTTTGCCAATTTTCATCCATAATTAAAAAAAAAAAAACAAAAACCTGAATTCAATTGTAAAATAATATTGATAGTTATCGATATCTAGCAAAAGTATTGATATTTCATTGCTAGTTTCAGGTAAACAATGAAAAATTCAAAAAACTATAGATAGTCATCGATATCGTTGTCAAAAATATCGATCTATCGATGTTTTATTCCTAAAGACTGGTATTCCAGGAATTTGTTTTCCAGTTTTCTCAGTAAATTATGAACCAAAAGGCATTTAACTCCTACCAGACCTGGTCCCACATGAGGAACACTTTGAAAAATTCTTAAAATTGGAGAGTACTTGTATTCAGGGAGGGAATCCCACTTCCATAATGGATAACAGAAACAATATTTACCGCTACAAATGCCAATACCAGAAAATGTAACTAATACCGGTAACTCTCACCTTGAAAGTAAGGTACCAATACCAGAACCTCTAAAACCATTTTTAATCAATATCGTTATTTCCCAATACCATAATATGCCATAACACTCGATACCATTACCAGAACAATATCTACATAAAAGGTTCCAATACTGGTATTTATAAAAAATTCAAATTTCTCATTGGAACAGTAATTAAAATTAGTCATCGATGCCTGCTTTAGAATTCATACTACACCAACATTCAACAATATTATTAATGGAACTTAATTTAACAGTAGCTTAATTAATTTTATTGATATTTTTTCTGAGGGGTTGGGTCAGTTTTCAGGCAAGAGTCTGATTGTAGATTAATTTTTTGTCAGCATGTGAGTTTTTTTGGGGTGAGATTTGACCCACAACTGCCACCCCTATCCCCACACCACCAAACTTTTTTTCAACTTTTTCAGTTTAACATGTTTCAAATTAATCATTTGTAGAAGGAAGAGGAGAAAGAAAATTTTCAAAAATATACCAGAAACAAAAATTAATAAAATTTACAATACTGTTACACAAACATCCTCAGTTCAATTATTTGTAAATTACTTTCGACTATATAGTATTAGACCAGTAAAGCTCTATAAGACTGATGTACTTCTTACTGTCAAGGGATGCTGGTATAAAAGTAGACAAGCCTATATTTTTGATCTTGACGTGCATTTGGCTCAAATTTATCAAGTAACATTTGGTTCTTCGCTATTGAATCATGTAAGTCTCATACAATGACAATGACGCACACACTTGATGAAAATAATTTTTTTCGTGATACAAATAACAGTACGAATAGACCAACATAATGAGCGACTTGACTTATCGATTGTCGGATCTGGAGTGATGAATTAGTTGTAAGTTTGATAAAACCTTAGAATCTCTGATCTTTCAGTTGAAAATTGTTTCAACGGCACAGCTTGATAAATTGAATAAATTCAAAATAATTACAAAATTTACTTCGAGCCAAATGCGAGAACGATACTCGAGTAATTCTTAGATTTCTTTTACGTTATCAATTATATCAATTCATAATCATATACAGACATAACTTACTTTAAGATAAGTAATTCTCAAGTCACTGTTGAAACCTAAGTATCATTCTTGCACTTGAGCCTTAGATCAATGTATCTTCACATTAGGACAAAATCTCTATCTAAATTTTCAATTCTTTGAATTTTTCAGAATTACATCAGTTAAAAGAACGAGTTATAGTTGTCCATGATGATTGAACACAACAAAGTTTCATGGATTTGACGAAATACATTCACAAAAAGTACTTGAAAGTTACTCAAAAAATTTGTCTACACAAATTAACTGAAGAAATGATTATATAATTTTTCAATATGGATAATGAACTTCAGTTGGCTAAAAGAACACAAACTGCCTACTTAAACCTCATTTCATAATTCTTTGCAGACAACTGCTGCTCAACTTTTTCGTATACACTTATTCATTCAAGTTTGCAATTCAGAACAGAAGTGCAAATGAAAAATTTTGATCAGATTACAGAATCAACAAAAGATCTCGAAAATGTAAATAACCAACAAAAAAATGAGAATGCTTAAAGTTTATAACATCATAATATAGTAATAGTAATAATTCATAAATTCTAACTGTAATTTCAAAACCAACATGCTACAATAAAAGAGCTTGAAAATCGAAAAAACTAACAACAAAAAAAGAAAACTCAAAGTAACATATTATTAATAATCATAATTCAGAAATAACGGTAATTCCTACACCAACAGCCCGCTAAAAGCGACAAAGTACAATAATGAGTAAAAAACTAAACTTTATATAGGCTGAAAAAAACAAAACAAATTGCGGCATCTTGGCTGATATTTTACCTCAATTTAAACTCGGTATTTAACTTGGGTATGAGTTTTTTCGCTATAAACGACAGGTCCTCGGCGACCATTGCCTCCATTGCCATTGTATTTCACGACGTATTGATTGCTCCCTTTAGTCGAAGGAACGATAGCCCTCACCTCTGTTTTATACGTGGCTGTTTGTGTAACTTCATATTGATGTGGCAGCGACACAGCTCTACTGTTATTGCTGCTGTATTGAGACACAGCATAGTTGTTGTCATTTTTGTAACCGTTGTAATTGTTACGATACGACATCCTACAACAAATACACACAAATTTTTAATAATCGAAGTTTTTTGCCAGCATAGATATAAAAGGAAAAAGAAAAATTAATTTGGTGAAACTCGTCCTCTATCGATCGCTCATTAGGCAACCGCAATGAGAAAATTAAAAAAATTATACTTAACAATTTACAACACAAAACTAACGAAAAAAAAACGTAGCCTATGTTGGTACGCATTAAATGATACACACATATACCGGGAAGTAAAACATGTTAACTGATAAGCAATTGAGAATGCTGAAGCTCGTCAGCTCAGCAAAGGTAAATTAATAATGCTCTCACTTTGAGTCAGTGATTGCCAACCTTCCTTTTGACACCTTCCTCGTCCACTAGTGAAGCATAAACCATCGATACTATTGATAGTTTACAGACAGTTTTTCTCAAAAATGACTATCGATATTTTTGACACTTTAAATTGATCAGAAAACACGTTTTCAAGCCGTATGTTTCAATAAAAAATAAAAATTTATGTTCAACTTTTTAATTTTGACTTCAAAATAAAAAGTAATATATCGCGGTGAGATATCCAAATAAATCATAATGATGATTGAGTTCGAATATTTCATTATTTCAGTAGTTTTTAACTTTTAAGACGTTTTGAAAGTTTTTTGGCCACTTCGAAAAAAAACATCGATAACAAAAAATATGGATATTATGCATCACTATAGTCTACTCTTCAACATCTTCATGCCCCACCTACTTCCAATTGCTTCACAAATTCCAGTCTGGCTTTGAGATATCAATATTCCTTAGATACAGAGCCTCAAAGAAAAATTTTATGTCTGGGAGAATAAATTGACAGACCAATAGGGGCCAGCTGCGGAATTTCTCAATAGGAAGGGGTTAAAAAATGAAAAAAAATTTTGCGAGCAAAAAAGTTTTCAGATATTTTTTGTGTTCTAGAGTATATACCCATTTTGGTTTTTTTATTTCTTCCAGAGTATTGACAATCAGAAACGCCTCCAATAGATCAGCCCAGATCCCTCTGTAAACATTTACTTGAAAATTGATAAGTTAATTTGGGTTCATTCTAGTCTCTGTACGGAAGTCCAATCCCGGTACCTTTGGTACCCTTTTCCCCTCCCTCTCACGAGACCATGCTCATATTTACAGAAATGTAGACTCAGTATTGGCAATTGTAGACAGCCGCGGATAAAAATGGAGGCGATACCTATAAACAAAACAGAACAATTTTACACATAACTTCCATCACTCTACAAACATACTAGAAATGATTTTCATTACACACAAACCAAGAAGTGTTTTTTTCAACATGTAATTCAAATTCACAAGAAAAATAAAATCAATCGGAAACGTCGATGTATTAAACTAAGCTAAGTATTTAAATGAAATTCCATCAATTCGTTCTACATAATAACGAGTATATTAAAAATGCCTTCAACAAACCTATACTCTCGCGGAAATTTTGCAATTCTTCAACCAAAATACAGCGAATTTCATCATTGTTTGAATAACAAAACCGTAACTTCTCTAAAATTAGTTCACGCATTTACTGGTCCTCAGAAGTAGAATTAGAAACAAACCACTAGAAAATCTAGATGTGTTTAACATGGCAAAAAGGGGAAACTTTTAAGTTTTACTTCTGAATTTGTTTTCTTCATACTCTTAGTATCAAAAAATTTTCAGCGAAAACTATTTTTTCACACACTAAATTCTATTTAATCTGTCCCTACGATTTAACGGGACAATGTAGAGCAGAAAGGGGTGTTGGGTGGGGACAATCTAAATTGATAATGTAGATGTCTCGCAAAGGTATTTTTTGTAAGGTATAATATGACAGTAATTAGGTAATAATTATTATATGAAATGATAATGTGAAGTCAAAAGGGAAGTTCTAGGGAAGACTGAAATTATTTATACTAATTAAAGAAAAAACATTTTTAACCCGAAGCTTTACTAATTTCACAATTCTATTAATTTTTTTCGTACAACAGGGACAACCAACAATCCTCATCAATGCAAAAAAGAAACCGATGTTTTCAAAAGTATCGATATTCGTATCGATTTTTTGCAATTTTAATGACGTTCAGTTTATTTCGAAATTCCCCAGTCACTTTGCCCCCCCCCCCGCAACAACCCGAAAAATCTCACCATTTATGTATCAATTATTTTATTATTATCGTCGTATCACCTTTTAACCATTTATAATTATTAAAATTTCAAAATGAATGGATCATAACATAACTATTTTAAACGAATTAATTAAGTATGTAATTTTCTCTAATAACAAATATTTCTTTTTTTAAACATAATTTTATTTTCACTACACATTATCACGTCATAAAATAATTATTACCTTATTACCATCACATCTCACGAAAAAAACCTTTGCGAGGCACTTGCATTATAAAACCAATAATATTTCACTAACAAAAGGCACAAAATGAAAGCCACATATGCGACAAATAATGAAATAATCTGATCTAGTTGCCTACGTTTCATATTACAAATTCCTTCTTGCGCACTGCCTCGAGTCTTTAATTTTTTTTCCCCAATAAAAGTTGATAAAAAACTCAGAAATGTGAATCAATATTTATGATTGATTAAAAATTTGCATTAAAATTGTAAACGCAACATATTCATGATGATAAGCTGATGTTGGTCTGTATTGAGTGTGCCCCTACACTCAATATTATGTTATCATCAGTTTGAAACATAATTTTTATTTGCGTTTTTTTCTGCGATACTATGTTGGATACCATGTTAGTACATTACACAAAAAAATGAATACTTACCTAAATAAATACTATAGCTCGATTATGGAGACGACATTCCCATACATAGTAAAAAATCAATTTGAAATATTGTAAAATTTGATAAAAACCAAATGACATTTGGTGTATGCAAATGGAGGCTGTATCTTCCAATTTTCCCCCTTCCCATCATCCTCTAACTATTTGTGCAGGTATAAATAAAATCATTACTACTTAATAAGTAAAATTCCTTATAAGATTTCAAATAAAGAAAAATTAACTATAGAGGAAAAGGGCACAGCAGGCAAAAGTATGAATATATTTATCCTAAACATTTCATTATGTTTTTATACAATTTTAAATTAATAAATATTTCCAATATTCACTTAACAGAAACATTAATATTACCATACGATACTAATTTGTATATTTGTATCACTGGCTATATGTACAATCGTAACCAGACTGAAAAACCAATGTCAAATTTTTTACACCGAACTTGGATCCGAGAAATGTATCCTACGCACAGGTTTTGCAGCTGTTGTGAGATCATAGTTTGAAAAAGAACAAAAATATACACGAACATTCATATTTTCTTTTGTGTGCAGTACACAATCCTTTTTTAAATGGTTTTGATTTCTATTGTTTGTAGCAACCAATTCTTCAGTGTATAGGTTTTTTATAATACCATATAAAAAACAACAAGTCCAAGAAAAATTTGAAAAAATATTTGTGAAAAAGAGATCTGTACGAATACCACACCACTGTGTTATAAAAATGAACTAGATTTTTGGTGGAAAACTTCTCCATGTCAGTCTTATATTGTATTCAGTCAATGACTGGTACAAACGGATATAATACAAAGTAGTGCAGATTATCACTTATTAAAACCCCAATAACTCATCACCAAATTATTTTCGAAGCATGAATTTTGATAATTTATCTATCATTCCTTTCAAATTTCAAGAGAATTGGTGAGGGGCACCTATAATAGAATTGTAACTGTTTTTTTCTCATTTACTCTTCTGCAATACTTCAAAGTTATTCGATAATCTTTTTTTTTTCTTTTATCAGTCAATTTTTATAATTATTGTCATATAATCTTTTGCACTGATAAAAATTTGAGCAGACTGCCGTAGCTATTAGTAAAGCAAAATTAACAATTAATCATCCAAAAACCATTTTCATATGTTTCAGTAGTAACAAAAGGTAAAATAAAACTGAAAAACGAATTCAAAATGCCAATAAATTTTTAATTACGTGTACAGGCGAGACCATTTTCCCCTCAATGAGACGTTTCTCTCATCAAACAAAAATAACCCACTTCCTAACGACATACACAGCAGGTTTTTTCCGGTCCAGTTTCAAAAATGTTCACTACTATCAGTGAGAAACGTTCATTTCCATCGGTTCCAAATGCCAATTCAGTGGGTGAAACAAACGCGAACCACGTGACGGAATTAATTATTCAACCAATTTCTAACAGGAATATTATAGTTCCATGGGAAAAAAGAAGGATCCCCGCAATCGCGAAATTATCATCTCCAAGTGAAGACGAGAAATAATAAAGAAAACTTAAAGCAACAGAAATCGTAACTATAGAAGTACAGCGAGTAGGTTACCGCACTTACTTTCAAAATATAATCACGAATTCGCCAAGTACTTGAAACAATCTTGATGAGACGAAAAACGGATCTATGAAAAATAAATAGGCAACAATAGAGCAAAATCAAAGACCAGGCACGAGTCGGAAATAAGCCACGACTCGCAAAAACAGCTTTGATCCAATAGTAATTAGCGAATTATAATGGCGCCTGTAACTTATATATATGATTACTACCTGTTGGTCAAGTTGGAAATTAACGTTGTCAGAAATAATTAAAATAAACAATTAGCGAAAAAATACTAAAAACTTGAACACAACACACCGAAAATAAGCAAATATCACGAAGTAGTCGCCAACACGACTTACAAAACTTATAAAATTATCAGGGATGGATTATGGCCGGGTAAATTGAATTCTAAACTTCCACACACCCAATTCAACACATCAACAAGAACAAGTGAACAATTTATAACACAAACACGCGGTGAAGGCGTCAGGCGAGGACGAGAAGACAAAACACAGATATAAAAATGGCGTCGATAGAAGTAGAAAAAGCAACAAAATTAAATAAAATTACGAGAGCAACAAAGAATGACAAATTGGAACGAAAGTGCCCAACTTTGCAAGGCTTGCAGAGGTACACAGGGCAGGACAGGACATTCGTGACCGGTGATTCAATTTTCATCGATGACTTTAACATTGAAACCATCATCAGCGGAATGGAATAGACCAATCAGAGTAATCACGTAATTTCTTTCTTTTTTTTTCTTTTTTTTCATAGTGTAAGCCACAGAGTGTAAATATAATGGAGGACGCATGCGAGATGAAAAACGGCATGCTTTTGAGACGAAGTATCCCCACTCCAAGGATCGGTACAATTTTCGTCTCCAAGTTCCATTGATGTGGTTTCAGAATTGTCAGTTATATTTACTCGCTCTCGCTCATTTAATTCAATTATTTGAAGAATAAAAAATTATCATCTTGTTAATAGGGCCGAATACGGCTGAACAAATTTGGATTTGATACCGAAACCGAAAGGAAGAGGACAGCTCATCCAAAGTGGTGCCATTTTTTGTAGTAGTGTTTAGATGTGTATGCGTCCTTTATTATTTAATACTCAGTAGTTTAAGCATAGTGCCTACTAGGCTGTAGGTTGATTGTTGATATTCAGTGGTGTGGGTGGACTGGTGGTAGGTGGTCGTAAAGCACTTTACTAGTCGGTATGCGCATGAGGGTGACAGATGAACCCCCATTTTATGTTATTATATGTATAGTAATAATAAACAATGTAAAATTCATGAAAAAATGAATAACGTAAGATGATGGCTTATCTCTTATCATCTTCACGCGCATACCTGCTACTGAAGAGCCTTAGTGATGGTAGGTTTGATGATCGTCAACTGACAGGGAAACTTCCTTGGAACCATGAAAAACATTTTTTTGAATTTTTTTTTGTTATAATTTCTCACGTGTGTTTGTGAGCACAGTAGATGACAGTACAGTACCAGTTGAGGGATCTTTCGGATGATGCGGGCACCTTGTCCAAGGCATACCACTGTGTGTTGATAATGGCAGGGTGAACTCCAGGGGGTGGGATTTTGCCTCACCCGCTTCATCCCTCCTACCATTGTCACCTGCAAAGTCCAACATAGAACAACAAAGTATTAAAATATAGTAGAGAATGCGGGCAAAACAAACAGTGGCAAAAGTTATGAGATGAAATATCCCCACTCCTAAGGAACGGAAAAGTTTTCAATCTCATTTTTATATTTTATGAAATTCCTGTTTTTTGTAGTTTCCAAATAAATTCAATCATGTGAGAAAAAAATTGCTGATGATCTTCAATAGGGGCGAATGCTGAGCAAATAAAATTGAATTCGGTGCCGTAGGAGTGGGGACAGTTGTTTCAAAATAGGTATCGTTTCTCACAAGGCGTTTGGACGGGCGTGAGTATCCTCTGTTACATTTAATAATCTGCGGTAGAACGCTATCGTGTAGAAAATAGTTCTTTCAAAGCCTCTTTTATTTCTGATTAATGAACCTAACGTGAAATTTAAAATATTATGTAGTCTGCACTCTGTAGTTGCAACAATAAATTGCTACCGAGCCAATAAAATATTTCCAACGTCGATAAAAGGTGACACTATAAAAAAAGTGCCAAGTTTGCTTTCGCCGCTGCTTCGTATACTGATTTTTGCGTCTTGTTTTAAACCGCTGATTTCACACAGCACACAACAAAATTAACTTTTTTTTGCTCAAGTAGTTGACAACTGCCATCCGGCAAACCAATGTAGACTACACGGATGTACGTAGAATGAATAATTTGAAACGAAAAAAATAAAATCATATAATTTCGTCTGCACTATATGCAATGCAGTACGCATTCTATTTTTTATCCAGCAAGTACTGTAATTGTAGGCAACCCCTAACAAAAAATCACAAAATTGACAAAAAAAATTTATTTCGAAGTCCACCTTTTTTTTCTTTACGAAGGAGGGTCTAGACCTCCAGGACCACATTATATACGCTTATGTATTCACTTATGATGGGACAAATAGACTTTTTGTTCAAATTTTGTTTATAAAACAGGTACCTACATGAAACTAAATAAAATAAAATAAATTAAAATGACCGAATCACTCTTAACTAGGACATACCTACCCAATCAGCAGAGAATTTTCAAAAATATGAAAACAAATGGCTCAACGAAAACTTAGGTGGTTGGCGGGGAAAGTAGGGGGCGCAAAAATGCCGATTCGTTAATTGAAATAATTTCTCTACAGAATTATTGGACAAAATCATCTTGGAATGAAAGAGAAAATAAATCAATTGGCGATTATCAATCAAACCAAAACATTTCAAACTGATCAAAAAAAATTTCCATTACTCTCCTAAGAAATTTGATGGAAATCCACATAAATGTTTACAGAGTGGAAACTTTAACATTTCCTCGTAATTTCATAAAAAATACATATGATGTAAGTTTTCTTTTGTGACGTCTGAAAACAAACGTACTTACATCCCAAGTATAAGGGTTTGATATCACAATTCGAAGTATATCAGCGAGTCTCGAGAAATCATAGAGTTTAGACCACAAGTCAGCTCAAACAGTTAAGCCACCAACCTATCAGAGAAAGCTCCCAAGGCCTACGAAGTATGTCGGACAATTTCAAGTAAATGAATTAAATAAGTTGGCCGACCCATTAATACAATTCATGTTTTTATTACAGTAAAAAGGTAAGTTACAGTAGGACATAAATGTATTTGATTGCGCAGGAATCACAAAATTGTATTGCCTCTTGGTCGTCGATATCCGGTGAACCAACTGTTTCCAACTAAGTATGTTCGATGTTGGAATCGAAAACTATCTAAACGGACTGGTACAAAGTCGATATTAGTGGTGATGTGGAGGGAAGGCCGTGGGTAATCAGATGTCACAACTCCCCCCAAAAAAATTTTGAAGCAAGGGACTACTCACAACCTTTGAATATTTAGTAACAAGAAGGTGAAACAGATCATGAATAAGAAGTGGTCCAATGATTAAAAATGAACGAAATAATATATTTTAATAAACGAAAACCATATTACAAATGAAATAAAAGTCTATAAGAACGGAAGATAACGAAACATGTAATAAGACTAGCGGAAATAAAAAGGTAAAAGAAATAGAACGAAATAGAATACAAAAATATAAAAATAGGAAACTTAACAATCGATTATAAAGAACTGAAAAGAAATCCTATAATAATAATAATCGATGATCGAGAAAACGAAAGTGTAATGACAAGGACTGTTTTGATTTGTGGTCGAGAGTGGACCAAACATTTAAAAAAAGAAAAATAATAACTCTCAATATTTGAGAAAAAAAAATTTTTTTACAATACCCTTCGTGGTAACCGATATCGATGTCGTTATGTCTCATTAACCTTCACTAGGAAGATTTTGCCTTTGGTTGGTTCGCCTTGTACTGCTCGAAGATATTTCTGGGCAAATGTCGCTCCCAAGACCATTCTATTAATATCGAGGTTGGGATTTTTTACCAAGTAGAACGTTTCCTCAAACTTGATACTGGTCCTCCCAAGAAGCTTCATCGTAATTAACTCGTTTGATTCGAGGGTCTTTGTCACCAACTAGTCACACATCCACGTTATTTGACTCTTGAGTGTCAAACGTTGGTTGGCCGCTATGACTTTGATATTCATGTAAGAGACTTGCAAAGTGGTGTCAAAACATAGCATTTTTTCTTTTCTGACAAAAAAAAAGTTTCCATTGCTCTTCTAAGAAATTTGATGGAAATCCGCATATATGTATACCTACAGAGTGGAAACTTTAAGGTTCCCTCATAATTTCGTAAAAAATACATATGATTTAAGTTTTCTTTACAAAAAATATTGGCCAGTATGTACCTATTCGAATGTTTGAAATAAACTTTTTCCAACTTTTGACCTAAAATTTAATGAGAAGCTTATTCTGATTAAGTGGATACAAATAAAATTGTGATAACAAAAACATCTGATAGTCACCATTCAGTAGAATGTTTCTAGTATGTACCTATCTGCACATTACAAAACCAAATGAAGACTAGTATAAATTACAAAAGATACTTAAACGGCTTTTCTTCCACCAAAATGCAGCCCCCCTAGCAACTGTAAAACTTCATTCTAACTCGACTCTGAGGTTGAGCATTAGTATCTCTATATAAAAAGAGGTAGTGGCATCTTTCAAGGCAACAATAGTCTCATAAGATCGTCCCAAATGGTAGATTTTTGTTTTAATTTGTCCCCACTAGAAAAAAGTCACATGGAGTTGAATTGGGTGATCATTCAGACCATGATATGAAAACATACAAAATTCAATATTTACCACCGTCTCCGCCAGTTTTATTTGTATCAATTTCAAACCTGCACCATTCGATTTCTCACTGAAGTTTAGGTAGGAAAAGTCCATTTCGAACCTTCGAATACATACTGTCTACTTTTTATACCAAGAAAACTTAGATCCAATATAAATTAAGATGATGAAGTGTGGTACACATCACATAATTTAGAATAAAACCAATGAAATATAATAAAGTTATGAAAAAAAAAAAAAAAAAAAAAGTGAAAACATGAGCATGTGGTTAAATTTTTGTTAAAAAGGAAAGTTCATTCAAATTAGAAAAAAAGAGGGAAAAAAAGCTTTACTGGAAGTACTCTAAGGTCAATACGCACCAAAATTGGTAGCATGCTAAAATAAATTTTAATGAATATTTATTTCAAATTTTGTACATATGGTTTCAAAATTCTGCATTTTATAAGCAATATAAAAACAAAAATAGTGGTACTGGAAGTACCCCCAGCCAATCGCCGCCAAAATTGGAAGTGTACTACAACAAATCAAAATAAATATTTATTGCGAATTTTGTGGCTATTGTTGCAACATTGAGCATTTTATACCCAAAATAAAAACAAAAATGGTGGTACTGGAAGTATCATCTGGCCAATCCATACTAAAATCAGTAGGTCAGGTCCTTTGCTCAGTAAAAATAATTGTACCAAATTTCGTGACTATGGGACAAAAATTGCAATCTGTACCGTTAAAACTAAAAATTAATATATATGTGAATTTGAGTTATTGGTGCCAAAATTTTCCTGGTGTCATGAAACAAAAAACTTACTCACCCCAACCCTCCGGGCTAATACCGCACTAAGCGTAATAAGTGGATTTTCTATAGAAATCCTACTTAAAAATATTTGTTTTGAATTTCAAAATTACAAAGTTTAAAACCATTAAAAACAAAAATTGAGTTGAAGAAGACACTATCCTGTCGATCTACATGAAAACTGTTAGAATGTTACAATCAATTATAATAAATATTTGTTTAAAATTAAGCATTTTATAGCCAGACTAAAAACGAAAAGAAATGTCTTTACCAGAAGTACCATCAAGTCAATCCGTACCAAAACGAATAGTATGCTAGAATAAATTATAATGGATATTTGTTTCAAATTTTGGACCTATTGTTCCAAATTTCCGCATATAAAAACAAAAATAACAGTACTGTAAGTACCAACTGGTTGATGCATACCAAAATTAGCAGGATGCTAAAATAAAATATAATAAATATTTGTTTCAAATTTCGTACATTTGTTCCCAAATTGCACATTTTGTGACCAATATAAAAAAATAAGGGGTACTGGAAATACCATCCAGCCAATCCATGCCAAAATTGGTAGCATACTACAATAAATAATGATAAATAATTGTTCCAAATTTTGTGGCTATTAATGCCAAATTGAGCATTTTATAACCAAAATAAAAACAAAAATAGCCATACTGGAAGTACTGTATGACCAATCCGCACCAAAATTTATATCAAGTTATAATAAATCGTAACGAATATTTGTTTCAAATTTCATAATTGTTGGTCAAAAATTTGAAATTTTGTATCCAAAACAAAAACGAAAATAGCTTTATCGGAATTACCATATAACCGATTCGCACTAAAATTTATAGCAAGTTTTAATATATCATACTAAATATCTGTTTTAAATTTCATAGCTATTGGTCCAAAATTAAAAATTTTATAGCCAAAATAAAAGCAAAAATTTCCGTATTTGAAGATTTGGGAATAAAACTATTTTAAAGGAAAATTTGAAAATTTTCAGTTCAGAATTTTAACCTTTTTGACTGCAAATTTTTGATTTTTTCCCTCCCAAAAAATGCTTTTGGTATGTCACTGTTGTCTATTAGTATTTTTATTGAATGACAATAGTAATCCATGGCCTTCAAATTTTGTAATCATTAGATGAAATGTTTCAGTATACACGCCCAATTATATCATATGACAAAAACTATTAAATATAGGTGCTTCATTTAACCTCTGCCTTTAGTCTTTTTTCAAGCTTATTTCCACAATCAATTCATAAAAATTATCATGTATTGACAATAAAGTACAAATACATCTGAAAATATATTTGTAAGGGTATATCATTTGAAGAAAAATATGGTTAAAAAACTGAAATTTTCTTGAATTACAGAATGGTTTCTTACTCATTCAAGAAAACTTAAAAAATAAGTCAGATATTTGGTGATATTTTGTGGTATTATTGTCTAACCCGTCTGTTAGATGGGTATTTCAGCTTGTAATATATAAACAGGGTATCTTTATCAAAAATTAATTCTAAATTTAAACTGAATTTTCAGTTAAGAAGCAGATGTTATCCAATATACCTAACATACAATGATTAAAGACTGATTGTTCATTGTAATTTTGAAGAACTGATTAAACATATTTTTGCAGAAATTTGGAGAACCATAACTTTTTAGCCTAATTTGCCTTCAATTTTGAAATTATTTACAATGACTGGTGTTGACATCTTGTTATTTGAAGGATAGTCAAACAGGCTGTAGGTCTGTAGAGCACGTTGTAACTCAGATACTGATAATAACGAAACAGGTAAAATAGTTGAAATAATTCACATTGTTATACAATAATAATTTTATAGAGTAAATTAGCATTGTATTTCAAGCAGATAAGTGTGGATATGATTTATGATGTCGCACAATTCTTAGTGTGAAAAGAGTATAAAACAAAGTAAGTGTGAGCTAATGACAAAAGAATATACAAGAACAAAACATTTCACTTTTTCCATTATTCTTCAATTATTTTATGGTTTATTCTTGAAAAGCTGGTGATGATAAAAAAATTAATTTAGTTCTGGATTTGAGAGAATTTTCTCCTCTTTCCAACGCAGTATCAAATTCAGCTTTCTGAGAAATCTTATTTGAAAGAAGGAAGGTTTTTTCAAAATTTAAATGTTGAGAATCTTGCAAAAACTGTGGATAATTATACCAAAATTGATATTCCAATGGATAAGAAACTGTGCTGTTAAATGAAAGTCTCATAAAAAGGTGTGGGTTCACTTCCCCACAACTCTTAAACATTTGGTTTTTTTTTTTTTTTGCTTTCTTTTGTTATTAATGTAAAACAAAAAAAATTCTAAATTAAAAAGTATGAAATACATATGGTTAAGAGTTTACACTATATTGTAATTTTACTAGTACTCTACAGCACCTTGAAAATTTTGACTCACAAGTGAGAGTGATTTAAAACTGGTAGTCTACCTTATGTCCATAATTATTTTTACTGCCACTAAAATCCTAATAAAATAAACAAAATAGCCGTAAACATATTTGTCCACTGCTCCTCTCCCCACAACTTCCAATATGTTGTGCATTTAAGCATACACTTCTTAATTAAATGCAACTTTCATACCTATTTGTTGCATAACAGTGAGCAAAGCCGTAGAATTAAGGTTAGTAAAAATATAATTTTCCTAATTATTTAGATTTCCACTTGAAAAAAAAAAAAAAAAAAAAAAAAAAAATTACCCAACAAGTTTTATAAAATTTCACTTTTTTCATTACTTACAAATTTGGCCACCAGATGCCAACCACTTTGGTTTGATGCAGGGATTGAGAAATGAAAGGGGAAATGGAATTTTTTGGAAATAGAAATTGTATTTTTTTAGGCTGAAAACCAAAATAAACTGAAACACTAAAATTTTGAAATGGAAACTAAATCGGAAACAATCTACAAAATGCAGTTCGTGAGGATTTATTTAGCATCGGGTTAAGTGGATGCGGGTCCATTATCTCATTTTCAAAATTTGCAAGAAAAACAATCTACTAGACGTCAGCCACTTTGATGTCAAGTCCCAATGAGCATCTACATCAAAAATCATTGAATGATTGAAAATGTAACAAAAATGTTCAAATAAAGAAGTTTCTAAACACAAAAATTGGCGGTTTAATCAGTCAAGAGTGTACCTTCAAAAATTGTGAAAATTGGGTTATTAGTAATCCTGGTTGATTCTTTTGGTTTAAAATGCATCAATTAATGTTGAACTTATCTAAGAATGTGAGAAATAAATATTTTTTGTTACTCCAAAACTAGAAAAATACGCGTCTCCATTCAGTTTATTTTTAAAGGAAATGTGCGTATCACAAAATTTAAGGAGATATCCATATCTTCAAGGAATTTCTCAAGTTGAAAAAGGAAAAATTCACATCGCCAAGTAAATAGTGAAAAAAGTGCGGATTGGTGTTGGTTAATTTTTGTTAGTGGAAAAGTCCGTATCACATTCATTGGCGTATTTTTCTTTGAAAATACAACTATTGCATTCGGTGCAATAGCGATACTTGTGGAAAAGCGCCGATCCTGAGTGGTAGATTACGAATATATAGATCACTCAAATTCTTCTGCACACAATGTATCTATAATTAATTATATACATAATCCACTTTTTATTCACATTGGCACCTTTTGGGAGTCCGTAGAGCCTCCGCTGTTTGACCTATGACAATGAAACTTGGGGTAGAGTTAGAAGTTTTCATGGGCTATACATTCGTGTTGAAATTCATCCGCTAGTTTCGGAGGGAGAGGTTCTCAAAGTTTTGCAAAATCTTCACGTTGTCATCAAGATAACTCCCGTAAATTAAAAAATTTTGGCTTGAAATTTTTATGGCAGTTAAAAACTATTACGGACTGGTTTAGTATTGAATTTGAGCGAAATCAGTCACCTGGTTTTCGAATGGCAGCCATTACAAAATTTGACACTTTTCGAAAATACACATTTACCTCTGTTAATACGAGGAAGAGATATTTCTTATTTTACATAGATTTATCATTTTTTCATGGGCAGAATTACAAAAATTTTATTGATAAAATAATTATTTTCCTATAATATAATGTTTTTACAAACCTAAGTTAACAAAAAAAATATTGAATTTTTGGGCTGAAAAACAGTTTTTTTCTTCAATAAAATCGGGAAAAATGGAGACACGCACTTTACAAATTAGGCCCACGAAATTGGGATTTGGAATATCGTGCTTCTTGAGATTTCGAAGCCTTAAAGAAATATACAATACATATAAATGATCTACCCTATTCTCCTCAAAAATGGTTTTCGTAACGATAATTCACATTTAACTCAATGATAACATTCGTCGTTAATCATTTTTTATTTTCTGAATATGGTACATAAAGAACAAACGAAAATCATTACAAACTATAATCTACGTTTAAACTGAATGACGAACATAGTGAATAGTGAAATGAGAAAGATTCTATGAACATGACTGATCGTAAATAATAATGGACAAAATACAATATCGTACGTATAGTATGCCTATATTGTATACAATATGATGGAAAGAATATTGGCGATAATACCCCGTTCGTGCCGTAAATACTAAAAAAATGATATTACCAACAGACAAAATAACAACTTGGAAACTTTAGAAAAAAAAGAAAGAAAAAATACAAAATTTCCAAAAAGTAAAATTAAGTTCACAATGCGAATTAAACTGTAAAAATTCTGATGACAAATGACTTGTCAGAAAAGAAAGAAAAAATAAGTAAATAAATAAAAAAATAAATAAATAAGAATCAAAA
The DNA here is from genome assembly GCA_011428145.1 of Ericerus pela. Taxonomy (NCBI): domain Eukaryota; kingdom Metazoa; phylum Arthropoda; class Insecta; order Hemiptera; family Coccidae; genus Ericerus; species Ericerus pela. The sequence continues at coordinate 12,230 of WOFM01001443.1, read as the reverse complement.
TTAACAACAGGTTCCCAAGTGAACCACCCATCCCCCTTACGCTGAAAACTAAATACAATCCTCAGTTTGAGTTCTCTTTCAGCTTCATGTATTTTCATTATTACTGTTATACTGGCACTGATTTATGCACTATTCACATATAATTACTCATAAAATATACTCATTTTGACTAGAACTGTTCACGATGTAAAATGCATCATTTTATTGGATTGATTTTTCTTTCAAAAAATTATTGTCTTTATCACCATCACAATAAAACGATGGCCGTATAATAAATGCGCACTATCAGAAGCAGTATTTTCCAATTTTATATCCTAATTGACGCACAAAAAAACACCTCAACACAATATGACGATAAGAAAAAAGAATAACTGAAGAATAAAAAATTCTAATGATGTAAAAAAGTTCAAAATTAAAACATAAATTTCCAACAATAACAAAATGTTGAATGTCAATTTTAGATCCGAATGGGGACTGAGATTCATTAGCACTCAAGCTCACTCGGTATTTATATCCATTATATTGAAATTATTCTCTTAATTCCTATCGCTATATACAACCTGAGAAAGATGAATTTTAAAGCGCAGAAATTTGAAGGGGTAAGCCACTCAAACGTCGTTGAGTTCAGAAAACAAATCAATATGATTAGGAGGAAAAAAATATAATGTATATGTAATTTTAGAAATAAATAAATAACAGGTCAAAAGAAACCAAAAGATTGAATGAAAAAAAAAAAAGAAAAAAAAGAAGCGCATTGGAATTTATACGGGCACGTATTCTCCTTTTGGGTTATAGAAAATGGCACCAGTTTTCAGTCGCCTCCACAATTCTTCGCGCAGCAGCTTTTTTTCTTTAGACAATTTTTTAATAACGCTTTTATTCTCGGTAGCTCGTCTGGAGAGATAGGGTAGGACTTCGTTGACCGGTCCGTATGGTATGTATTTGTAGGCTGAGTAACCAGCTTGTCCTGCAAATAAGCGTACGAAATACGAAAATTATTCGCCAGAAAATCAACGAAAACACGTTAACGGTGACGAATTAAATTAGGGGAAAGTTACACTCGATGGCTTACCTAATGGAAACGTAATATAATCGCACATGCCGTATAGCTGGCCGAAGCATATAACTTTGTCCTCCGGTGAAACACCAACTTCTTTCATTCTAGATCGTAGAAGACAATATAGATTAATGAGCAAAGTATTTATACGAAAATTATATATCGAAATTATTGGACTAACTCGACGACGGAGATAATACAATCGATAATTTTCGAATGACTGGGGACTTCAATCTAAAACATCGTTGAAGTACACATTTTGTGAAGTGATTTTCAGTGACAACACTGAAAATTCATTCTCCCGACCCTAAAATTATTTTTTCAATTCTAACTGACAAAATTCCAAAAATCACAAAATTTGATAATATTTGAAAAAACTGAAGTCGGCGCCTACGGGTGCGTGTAGCATAGGACACAGTCGAAGTGAAACGCGGCTGTTTTTCGTTAACAAATTATACCACCACCTTTTTGGGATCACAGTGGACCGAACGAGTGGTTCAATCCAAAAATGGACCACAACAGCACCCCAAATATTTCGTAAAAAAAATTAAGTTAACCCTTTTCCATTCAATTATTTGTACCAGACCTTCTAAACAAAATTTCAATTTTGACCACCCACAACAAAAGCAGGAAAAATGGTTTCAGTTCGGTTGCATTTAGCATTTCGGATCCGGTAAGCAAAGCTTTGGTCGTACAGAATTTCAAGATAAAGAACGAAAGAAACTGATTTTTAATCTCTTCAGCTTATCGTATGAAGTATGAATCAACATAGAAGATCCATCAAGAAACACACTAGCTATTTAGCAAATATCAAAATTATAATCAAGTATTACAAAAAATTTTGGTCCAAAAAAATAAAAGGAGGTACTTTAACTGTAATCAACAATTAGGGAAATAAATGATTCGTATGTAGAAGTGCGAAAAAATCCATAAAAACAATGAATTTATCAAAAGTTGAACTGAGAATTTTCAACGCAACCTAAAACCCTCTAAATCTGGTGAATAAATTCTTAAAGTTGGCAACCTTAACGTGATTAAAGAGTCACCGTAGTCTCCTCCAGTTGCAATCGTCGTGTCATGCATCATATATCGATGAACATCAGCAAAGACCGTTTCCAAAAGATTAATGGCGTCATCAGAATATCACAACTCTGGGCAACATCATTACTATATTTTTTTTCCACTAAATACCGGTATATATTATTCTAAAAGTTAATGATAAGGTCGCAAAAAATTTACACCCTCTCCCCATTACATCGATATCTCACATATTTTCTTCACGAACTCGCCGCAGACTTTAGATTTCATAAACGGTCAAACTATACGTTTTCCATACGGACATCGGCCGACTAGCAAAGACATTAATTTAAACATCAATAACATCATCAAAATGTCAACCTCTGTCCTATCGCGTCACACGATCAGATTAAAATCTTTTCCTAGATAATCTTCGGAAAAGAAATTTCCCACAGAATTGATAAAAGAATCGCATCATTAACGTGGCTACATCACACAAATGTATTCTCCAAAAAACGAAACATTTCTTCCCAGTTAACTAGAAAACTTACTTTCCAAGCGCGAAACGAATGGTATCTTCATTATGACTGGCCACCATAATACTGACTTTGTTGGCGACGTCGCCTTTCTCTTTGAGCTTCTTAACGCGGCTCAAACACTCACTCAACGTGTTGTGGTACATTTCTGTGGTTGCTTCGTAAGTTGGATTCACTGGATCGGGGTAGTCCAACGCTTTAGCACGAGCTCGTTCCTGTCAACAAAAATTTACGAAAAGCGTTTACAACCCTGGCGTCTTCAACGTTATTCAAGTTGGAAGAGGACTATTTCCACGAAAGCTGCGAAAAATATGGAAAACAATGAAAATTTGTCAGAAAAATATGTATTTTCTGACTTATCAACTGAAATAACTCGAAAACTACTACAATGAAGATCGAGACGAAAAATATCATTTCAAGACACAAATATTACCTACGAGGTAAAATGTTCGAACATGTCAACATGATGTCATCCAACAATCAAAATGGAAAATTTTCTAATTTTAATCGACAAAATAATTATGAATCATACCCTAGGACGTTGTTAGTCGTTGAGACCCAGTTAAGCCTCTTATGTCTTCAAGATCGTCCCTAGCTTACCTCTCATTTACTCCTCCGAACATCATTAATTTTCTCTAGCTCATTTTACCACAGTTTTCGCAAGCATAACAGTTTTTAAATGAACTAGACCGGTAATTAGTCACGGCTTAGATGAAAAAAAAAAATACAATTTACTCGTCGGCTAACCTGATCCATGTAAGCACCTCGCACTAATTTGGCGCCAAAATAGAACTTTTGCCGATGAGCTTGATTCAAATCGGTTTTCACCTCATTCAGCGTTTCACGCAAATAACACTGGTATGTGTTGAAAACGATAGCCTTGTCTTTATTGTATTTCTGCATCAATTCCAATGTTAAACGAGAAATGGCCGGCTGAAAGTAGGTTTGCTCGGCGTCGACCATGATGCGTACGTCCAAATCCCTCGCAGTCTGCAAACGCAAAACGAAAAAAGGTTTTACACGATTGAGAATTTACCATGATTTTCGTCGAAGTCGAATGAGGAGCCAGAGAACGTAAATTAAGATGAATATCAGTAGTACCTGAACGAGAACGTTAAGTCGTCGAACCATGTTGCGGAACATTTCTTCTTCTTTTTGCGACAATTTCGATAACAGACGAACCATTCTCTTTTCGTTTAAGCATGGTACTCTGAACGTGTCGCAGAGTTCAGAATTCTCATTCAGCAGCCCACTCCACGGAAATAAATGGATAACCCTGGAAAGAAAAAAGTAGTTAATATTAGATAAAATCTTACAAGAAATTTTCTCACATAATTTTTTATATTCATTTTTTAAATTGGATTTCGGCTACGTGGTCTATTTACCCAGCGTCTGAAGGATATATTTGAAGTAAAATAAGGAAAGCGATAGTGAGAATCCAGTAGCCAATGGTCTAGCAGCGTGATTTTTCAATCACATACTGGAGCACCAATAGGACCGAATCGAACACAAAGCCATTTTGGATCGGGAAGAAGACGAGGGCCGGTCTCGAACTCGCAACCATTCGATTGACAAGCCAAGCATCTATTCACTACACCACGTATACCACATCGGAAATTGATTTTAAAACAAAACTGGACATCGAGATTAGTTCAAGCTATTAATTTTTCAATCCTTCGATAATATTCAGCAAATAAATAAAGAATACTGCTGTTGCCAGGTAAATAAATAAAGTTAAATCTCTAGGAGAATAATTAAAAGTTACGGAGTATTTAATGGTTTTAAAAATAAGAACTAATTGTTTTTTTTATTTCGTTTAAAAAAAAAATGGATTTTTAAAACTTCGCATACCTATTACGGCTATTATTTCACAAAAAGCAAAGTTAATCAAATACGATATTCAGCAAATTTACATATTAAGGAAACTCAAGTATAATTTTAACGAAACTTTTTACTAATAATACCTCAAGAGAGAAAAAAAAACAAAAATTTTCGCCACATTATTCAAGTTAATTTTCAAGAACATTTTTATTCTTTAATGTGCAAATCATTAATAAAGAACAATTTTTTTGAAAATTCTAAAAATCGCATAACTTGAGTTTTATTGTTCACAGAGAAAATTATGTAATAGCTTATAAAAATGCATCTAAAAAAGGTTTAAAAAATAAAAATATAAAAATTAATGTCGAAAACAATTTACTAATTTTCTTTAAATTAACTTTTCTTGCCTGTTCCATCATATTTAGGCAGACGAATATATTTGCTGACCTAAATACTCCGCAACAATTAACGACGAATATTTCTCCTAAATATTCCCCGTTACCTCCGACTAGTAACCCAATTAATAGAGCTAACAGTTACGCAGATGTACAACTAATCAGCATATTATCTGTCAGCACTATTTGGGAATGTACAATAGGTACTTTTGGCGAACATAAACACTTTAGGCCCAAAAAGAAGTTACCTAGTAACTCAATTTACACCGGGACTTCACTTGCCTTTCTACACAGTATCTGAGTAGTTCTACTACCTCCAAACTCTTAGTCAGATGACGTTCTAATATGCCCCAAGTTAGCTGTCCACCCTATGTTAAGGTGCGACACCATTAGATGTAGGTTTATTATATAAGAACTAAGTATAAGTGTTTACAAGTACGACATAATAATCAAAAGTGTATTGTGACATATTCATCTCAAATTAAATATTGTTTGTTGAATTTCGTATCTCATTTGGTGTGTCGATTATAATCCGGGATAATAGACACAACATTGCCATTCCTGTTATAAATTTACAAATTTTAATAACAACAGCAAACTAAGTTTAAAAAAACTATACTGAAAAAACAATTAACCTTTCCAATATTATGGCTATTACTATGTATTTATAATGAATTACGTCGATAAGTATTTTATGATTTATAAATTAGAATTTTCCACAATAAATCAACTAAGACTACAAAACAAATTGATGGTACTTCATACCTATTGTAAAAATTGAATTTATTGACTTTTTAAATGTACTCTAAGAAAACATGGCAGAAGGAAAAATATTTTGAAAAATGAAAAAATTAGTTCTAGATTTGTGTAAATTTGTATTATTTTGTAGGAAAGATTTAACCTAATCTTGGAATAAATATGGAAATTTCTTCATTTTTCACAATAATATCGAAAGGGATGACTGAACATTGAAAATTTCCAAAGATAAAATAACAGAGCAGACGTGGAAAGTCGGGAAATTTTTTGTTTATTATGTATTTTTGTCCAGCATTTTCTTCATTAGTGGTCGTTGATCTTAGATAGAACCCTTAGTGGTCAATGGAATCCCGCAATCAAAGATCAGATTCAATGATACATAGAAGTACCAATAGGCCAATAACAACAGAGCACCATATTGGGCCACAATTTAGAGAAACAGATCTTGGCAAAGATTTTTACATTTTTAATCAAATGGTTAAGCACTACAATTCTTATTCCACCATCAATCAAATAATGTTATATATGAAAAGGAAACGAATAAAGTCAAGACTATAGACCTATTAAAAATATTACACCCATAAACTCGACAAAAAAAAAATTGTAATTTGAATACTTTTTTCCAGCAGTATCACCAACAATGAAATAGTATAATGCACTCACTATTTTTCCCAACACATCCGCCGAGAAGTTGGTGAACACACCTAACTGGTTGATGGACGGAACAAAAAATATTGATAGCGGGGAAAATACTGGTTTTGCTCCCACTATCGCATTTTTGCTCCCTCTATCGATATTTGATTATGGGTCACGAATTCAGAATCTTGTACTTCAAAAACAAGCGCAAAATCACATACTTTGCGGTATGTATTGGGAAAGAATATTCAATAAATGATTGTAATTAGGTCAACAGAAAAAAGATAAATGACCAGCATCCAGTTGCGTCATTCATCATTAATCCAGATAAAAAATAAAATAAAAAAATTTAAAACTAAGATGAAATCGAGAAAATTTTAAGGGTTCCAATATAAGAGAAAAAAAAATTCACATAATACTAAAATGTTATCCTCAACAGGTACAGTCTCAATAATAGCGAAAAAAAATCAAAAAAAATCGTGCAGTTTCATACCCCTGGCTATCAGTGGTAACTTTTTCCATAAATTTTTTTGTATCGGTGATGCCAGCTTGCATCAACCTTTTCTCCAAATCTTCGATGCTAATATTATGACCGATAACATTACCGCGACCTCCCACTATTTCGCTGGCAAATTTACGAGCTCGCATAATAACTTCTGATAACTGGAGCTGTACAAACAGAAAAAAAAACAACATGTAGTGACTTACGAACGGCAAAAATTTATAAAAATGAGATACAATATAAGGTACGAGATGGATGAATTGTCACTCTTTCACAGACAAACTACACAGGAATACAATTAAGTTAAATCAACAGCGAACATCTGCAAAATTCTGATAACACATAAACTTTAGCACCCGAGTAATACAGACAATCTTCACTTTTCCTCAGATTAAGTTCACATTAAATTCAAAAACTGATCAGCACTTCGAGATACGAAAAATATAGACTCCGAGTCATTCTTCTTTTTGTTTCCACTCTTTTTACTCGCTAATAACCAAATAATAAATACCTACCGGGTGCCTTGAAAAAGTTTTGCAATAGACACTGAAAACAATCAATGGTAAACCTCTCACAAAAGTCTGATTCAGGAAAATAGTAAAGAATGTGAAAAAAAAAATCATTCTCATTCTTCTTCATGCTTAATGTGGCATTTTTGGATGGAGAAAATTCAACTCCACCGAGTGTATTGTGAATTTTCACAAATTTTAATAGCGCATGTCTAATTTTAATTAAAAAAAAAAAAAATTAGAACTAACGAAAATGGAATAAAACAAGATTATAAGTTTTTTTTTTTGAAAAACAACGAAAAATGTATCTAACTTAAAAATGATCGGAAGGTATGGTTGAATATTTTTATAAATTTTTACAATTTTTCAGAAGACTTTGTAACTACAACATGTGGTTCCAATGTGTTATTGGGAATATGAATTATGATTTCAATTTGGCCAACTCGCCATTAATACGTTAATGCAGTTACAGATTTCATGAAATGAACTAGTAATACAATATACGATTACGAAAAATATTTCTTCATGTTGTCATAGATTTGTTCACAGTTTAGATTTAGAGGCTACAATATACGGATAAATTTTGAGAAATCTTACAACTTTCTGAGGTTACCTCAATAAAATTAACAAATTTCTTCAAAAAGTTTACGAAATCACGAAAATCACACAATAACCAAAAACTCTCCCAATAATAATTACACACAAATCGTAACCTACTGTTTCATAATCTAAAAATCTCGCCTAAAAAAATTAAGATCCAAAAACAATATTTCAAAATTTGTACTCGCACAACGGACATGCAAGAATATCAGTGGCGGATCCAAAAAGTCATCAGGGAGTTGGGCTTTTTTCTTTTGCTCTTCAACTAATTTCTTTACAGTTCTTATCTTAATTGAGGTCGTATTTCATTTTTTCCCATCATTTTTCTTTCTTTCTTTCTTAATTTTTTTTGGAATTTAGGAGGAGGAATTTCTCCATTTCCCCTCTGGATCCTCCACTTAAACATACTCGTGAATTCTTTCAACGTTTGAATTTCTCATACACATGGTATTGCTTCTGGCAACCATTGATGTATATAAATGCGAATTATATTGATACATGCAACACACTATTTATGCTCAACGAAAACATAGTGAAATAACAATCAAAACCCAGATAATTTCCAAAAAAAACACCATTTAGTTGAATTTTCACTCGTTCATAGGTCTTCAATGAATCAAACTGCTCAACTTTCGAAACAATTTTTAAGAAGAAATCAAAATTCACAAAATACGTCTACTCCGGCTAAACGCTACAACTCCCTTTTAGTCTCCCATCAAAGAACACACTCCTAAAAAGATGGTGAAAAATCTTCCAGCTTCGATAAACGCAGACGAAAAACGGGTCAATTGTACGAAACTGGCATAAATCTGTAAATTAAATAAAAAAGAAAAAAAAAACAAATTATAATCCTAACACTTATCTGTGACCGATATCGACCATCGGTATTTTAAATTTGGCGGCTTGCGCAAACACAAAGAAATATTTTGACGAAACCAAGCACGCATTCAGCCTACACCTACTGAACATAACATTTGCATAACAGTAAAATAAGCAAATATATTAAAAAAAAAAAAAAAAAAAAAAAAAAAAATAGTTACATATAACATCCCTTGATCAAGCTTAACAATAGAGATCAATGGTTTCTGTAATTCGTAAATCTGATATTGTTCAACCGACTTATAGGACAGAAATCACAAAAAAAACGACAGTATTTACGTATTTGATCGATGAAATAAATTTCCAGCACTCTCCTCCCACCTCTTTCCCACTCAAAGAAATTAATTTTCATTTCGATGAAAACGTTGAACAGAAGTTAATGAAAAGTTTACCAGTTTGACGAAATCAGATTCCACATTTCAAATAGTAAAGTGAAGTCTAAAAAAAAATCGTTTGAATTCCATAAATTTGTAAATTACAGTCTATAGTTTTCTAATGCATGATTAAGGAGTTTTTAACTATAGTTTTAACAGCTATGACAGAGAAAAAGTGAAAAATGAGCAAGAGCATGGAAATACTAACACAGCGTTCAATACGGTGAAAAATTACTGCGTTTTATTTTTAGGTTTTGAACAAGTTTAGTAAGGAGCGTGTTCTCAATCCAATCATAAGGTTTTAGTTCTGTATCACTGTGAAGTGATAAAAACTCAAAAAATTGACACTTCAAATAGAAAGTTTAAAGAGCTTTTTTTGATAAAAAATAAAAGATAGAACACAGAAGGCAAAAAGCACGTGATGCTGATACGATCACATCTTTAGTAGAGAACTTTTCAACAGAACTTACTCACTCACTTAGTCGGGTCAAAAAATTCGATACTCTTTGATAAGTTTTTTCTAACCTGAAAAATCGAATAACGTCTTTAGAAAGCCAGAGCCACATGTTTCCAAATAGAATAGTCAGTGTTTAAAAAGTGCAAAAATTTTCACATTTTTTTCCAACTGCAACTGGACATACCTTCTATCAAACGTCAAATAATAATGAAGTTCTCATGTATTCTCTAATCCTGTAGGTAGAAGAATTTGAAGAAAAAAAATCTTAGAGACTAAGAATACTAAGATCATTTTTCAGCAACCTCAGAATGGAAGCAAACCACACCAAAAACATTCAATCTTGCAATGTTTCTTCCCAGAAAAATTTGAAAAAATCTGATAAATGCAAGACAAATTTACGCGTTATAAATAGATCTTTGCAACGCATAGATACTATTAGAAAAATGAAGTATTTACATCAGAATTTCACAATTATCGTTTTTATTTATTAATCAACAAGAAAAATTTACAAGGTAGTTTAACAGGAACTATGAATAATCCGATACACCAAATTAGCAACCATCAACGAGAGTTCTTATTTCCTCAGTTTCTCAGAAATAATTGCCATAAATAAATATTCTAATCCGCCCAATTAGAGACATCCGCTACTTCCACAGAGAATTTTTATTCTATTATGTGATATGCAAGGAAGTGGGCAAGCTCACGTTCAACTGCAATACCAACATCCTCCCCAATGAGGCTCAAACTGAACAAGACTTTTTTCATATAGGATATATTTCCGTGATTGTGATTTCCACGAGAAACAAGTACACAGAACAGGATGGTCAACCCAGGACTCAAGTCGATAATTTATGAACACAACACAATTAATTCAATTACAATTTTTTTTTTTTTCAAGTGTAAATGCCATGGATATCAAATAAAATTAACAAATTTCACAACTATGTCACGAAATGTCCTTTCTTGAGCTAAGCCCCACAATAATTAGGTGTATTCACCAAAATACGTCGAGAAACAGATTTGATCCCGCACGTACATATTCAATTAACAAGAAATAACAGCGAGATATTTTACTTTAAATTTTGTCACGACAAGATGTAAATTCGAAATGAGAATACACAGCATAAAAACTTCTGAGGGAACAAGGCCTCGAAATATCAACACGGGTAATAATATGGTTTATCAACAAATATGGCTTAAGTTAAGTAATAATTACAATTAGAAATCAAAAGAGAAGAATGAAAAAAAAGCCATGAAAAAAATTTTGAAGAGATATCTCTTCTTGTGCTCTTATTATAAACACCTGAAGAGCACGAGAATAAAATCGAAAAGACTGAATACACCATAAGTGCGCAAATTTTTTGACGTAATCTTACGCAGTTTCAGAGAAGTCATAAGCCCTACAAAATTCTCTTCAATCACAAATTCACTCTTGGGAACGTTTTCTAGCATTATCACACAGGCAAATCAAAAAATTAATGAAGTTCAAAAATAAGATTAAAATGAATGACCCAACACCTAGCAACAGTTCGAAACCTGAAATATAGAGGGAATGGTCTCCTGAATGAGTTATAGAAATCCTCTAATCTCATTAACATTGTTTCTAGAAAGAGAGGGGCTCAAATGGTGGACTAACTTTTGTTTTTCAATTTTCCTCTATAACAAAGCATCATTATAATAATTATCACTATAATAAACGCATAAGCCGTTAATTGTTTTACAAAATTATTTCCCCCATATTCTTTCCCCAATTATTCCCTCATATTCGATGCGTATGCACCACTACCCACACAGCCACACATAGACAGGAAAAAAAATTCTACGGTGTTACCAAAAAAACCCAGGGCTGGCACAAGCCAAGCTTCAGGGATTGTATTCAATAAGAATACGTAATTATGATATATAGAAAAAAATTATCTGGACATGTTTTTCGTTAACTATTAGGATGGTTGAGTTACGGGGCGGTAAAGAAGGGTATTTTTATTTGAAAATCGTAATAATCTGTATCATTTTTTGATTATTGGGAAGATATAAAAACGGTGAAAGCAATTAGCGTACTGAAATTTCCCATCAATATGTAGTCCATACAGCATATCTCATGTCTGTACATATAGCTACATACATGGTGTCTTCAATAAACCAAATGAACCAACAGAGAAATCATATGAAATTTTAGTGGAATCACAATATATTTTTTACATAATTTTCTCTGCCGGTAAAACTCAGTATGCTAATTCATTTTGTCATCGTTATATTTAAATTCATTTTCAGCTTCTCAATAATTAAAAAATTATTACACGCCTTCTTATGATTTTGAAGAAAAAATATGCATCTTTACCGGCTGGTATCTTGTGTCTAGTGATAATTACGAAAAAATTATGAAAAATTTTTCCTTTCAAATTTTATGTACATTTATTTCGCACTCGGGTATATTTTGATTGTACATCACTTAGATATTGTGAAAAACTGAAAAACCTAAAATTAACTACACAGCCCACACGTCTGTTTCCCCTTTTCAATGGAAGCACATGGTATGTCGGATGGGATTGGAGAATTTTGATCACTCATTCATTAGATTACCTCCACAATATTCCAGACATCAGACCTCTGCTAGAGTTCAATTTCTTTTTGAACCCTGTGGGGACATCACTCGTATGAGGTAATAGGGGCTTGCACCCCTCAACAACAGTC
>WOFM01001442.1:0-26114 GCA_011428145.1 Ericerus pela | reverse complement strand
TTTTGCCTTCAAATAAATGAATATGCAACTTATTTGACATATACATATGAAAGCCTGTATCTCTGAAACAACAATATTAAAAAAAAAAGATACGGCATTAGATTTTTTGCTTCTCTCAATGAGTTTTACAAGACCTATGTGGCTATTTAGCTTGGGAGACGATTTTTAGACACCATGTATGTAATATAAATGAATCGAGTTTTTGGTGCCATAATATTCCTTGAGTATTGAAATGAAAAACGTACTCGTCCCCACCCCCAGATCGTCGTATAAAACCAACATAGATTAATAAGTAAATTTTCAATAAAAAACCTACTTAAAAAATTTATTCAGCTGAATTAGAAGTTGATTTAATAGGCGAAAAAATTATAAATTGAATAAAAAAATCAAGGGTTACGTAGAACATTAAATATGTAGTTTAATTGCAGATATGAATGCGAACTACACTATAATTCACGGAAATATTATAATTTTTTCATCTGAATTATTGTTATCTTTTTTTTTTTTAGTGAATTGGATTCTCACCCAATAATTATCTGTTATTCGTATAAGAATTAGGATAGAAAATTAATTCGAATAGGAAAAGTCGTTTATTTTGGAGCAAAAAACACGAGTATTCAGTTATGTTTGAATAAGCTTACTTTTTTCCTTTCAATAAATGATCGGAGCAGTCTCTCAAATTTTTTTTTTTTCGTTTCTTTTTTAAATTTTGGCACACAAAATTGTCCTTTAGCCGCATTCTTCTAAGTTTACCGTCTTCCTAATAGCTGCATTTATAGGATTTCGGACTGAAATGTTATTTTTCTAGCATTGACCACTTACATCACCAGGAATAATTCAATCAACATGAAAAGTCCTGACAAGAGAAACGCGGCTGCAGGAATGGTAGCGACCGTCCAGTTGAATACAATTGTGTAAAATAGTGAGCCAAATATCGGCGCTAAGCTTTCCACAGACACCAACAATGAGAATACTTTTCCTAAAATTCAAGAATAAAACACACATTTTCATTCTGTCAGTCAGGATGATAGAAAAAATTAAATTCTGTCAAAACTATTCACCCAGTTGTTCTTCGGGAACAATTTTCGACAATACGATCTAGTCAGTGGTCCTGTCAAGCCCATTACTCCATTCAGTGATCTGGATAAGTATATGTGCCATAATCTGTGGCCGAACACTATGCACAACGCCGCTAATAATCTTGTAAACGCAGTAAAACTCAACAAATACAAATCATCAATTTTCAAATAATGGCTAAAAATGATGATGAAAGTAGTGACAATGATAGCTGAAAATTTTATACATTTGGAAATTATTATTTTCCATTGTCATGGCATTAAAAAAAGAGGTCTTCATGGTATAGTGATTTGGTACTCGCTTACATTATACCTATAATACTGGACCAGTAAAGCTCGATAAGACTAATATGGCCGACTTTTAACATCAAGACATACCGGCGTAAAAGTAGGCCAGCCGACTGTACTTTGTGCGTACATCCGACGTTTTGCTGGAGTTTACCAATTTAGAATACGTTCGATAGAGTCATCTCTTAAATTCACAAGGATACGTGGTTTAAAGTACGTCAAGTGGTACTCAATGGTTGCCTATTTAGCGCCGGCATGTCCGATCAGAAATCATCGTTCTATACCGAAACAGTTCTATCAAGTCAAAGGGTGCTCGGCTTTACACCTGTGCAGCCGTGGCGTAGGTTCGAAACTAGCTGTCGTCAAATTCCCAACCCAACATGGCGATACGTTCATTTTGGTCAATTTGGTTCTATCATAACGCAAGTAATTTGGAAATTCATGTTGGGAGATCAGTAGCTACCACATTTCAGGTAACTCTTTCTCCAACCCATGGGCATCAAGTAATCTTCAAACGGTCAGGAAAATACTTCGATGCCGAAACCCGAAACCCAGCACCGGTATTTAAAAATAATAAATAATAAATAAATAAATATACATAATGTACTTACTGCCCACAATCATGATATACGACAAAAAGAAAGCGTAATCGGAAAGCGATGTTTGAAATGTTTTCTGCAAAAACATGTACATTACTCCGGATTCACCTGTGAAATGGTTAAAAAAATTAGCCCCAGTATTGATGAATTACTGAGTAGAAGAGAAAACTAAGCACTTTCAGGTTTCAAAAATTCGGTCAATCAGTGGAACTATCAGTCATAATTCAATAAAATTTTCTCACTGGTTACGACAGCTAGAGAAAAATAATTTATAAATTTTCTTTGCTAAAATCTTGTCGAATCCGAAAACGTCACATAACTCATCTGACAAAAAATAGAAACGTAGGTATCTGACAAGAAGAGAAACAACAGAAAAGACAAAAGCAAAAAAAGAACAAGTACAAAATCTGCACGGCTAATTATTGGAAAATACATTTAAGCAGTTGGAAAAGGGGAACACCTCAACTGACAGATCACCACACTACCCATAGGACATCCACCCCTTCCACACCATTTCCTGATATGTTTAGGCTGTCATGTTGATCAAAAATGCCGATTAAGATGACTTACGAAATGCAAGTAAAATTGGTAAATACCTAAACCAATAGCCACCTATAAACAGCAGCAATCAGCACCATGTCATATTGAGAGAGAGAGATGTAACAGCTTCCATTTCCCAAAACCAACTGGGGCAGTTCCACCCGCTAACGCGCGCATGTGGCAATTGTAACAATTGAGTTACTTTGACTTTTAAGAGCTTTCACCAAAAACAGCGAGATTGATGCTACTCGAAACAACGGTGAAATAAGGGGCAAAAGCTAAATGGAGCACTGAATAACTGTTTATCAACTGGACGCGCATCGGTAAAGAATTTAGCATGTGCACAAGAGCCGAAATCTCAAAAGGGTAACTTTACAAATGACACATGAGAACACTGATAGCGTAGGTAGCAGAATGAAGATTCTGAGGGGGCATTTCAGTCATTAAATTTGAAAACTTTTCTTCTTTAATTATTACTAAATGAAGGAGTTACGAGTTTTTTGGGCGGTTTGGGGGGTTTGAAATTTTAATATGCAGATCCCCTATTGCTATTCTATCGTGGGGATATCCCTACGAGTCCTGCGCACCTGGCGTGCACAAAGGACACATGTATGCTGAAGAAATGTAGGCAGGCATGTTACCGGGCTGAGGCGGTTGTTTCATTCCGTTGTTGCATAGTGAGAGAGAAAGGTGTGTGTCAATGGTATATTTTTACTGTCTCCGGATGTTAAACACATATTATATGTAAGTATAAATGATTAGTGGTTAGTTACCACTACTTGGTAGTAGAGGCAAGAGGAGAGAAATTCAGCAAAAACAATGTCTTTATAAAAAATCCGCCTCGAAGAATTAATAGCGGGAATTAAAATTTGACGAATTTTAATTACCTAACAGAAAAATGGACTTGTATAGGCCTGTTTTCCTGTATGCTATACTACGCTCCTACAGTCAATGCAAATTGAATACTTGAAAAAGAATTCAACCTGCAGACGCAAATAAAACAAAATTGTAAGACAATTTTGAATAGCCAAGTCAAAAATTGAATCAATCATTGACTGTTACGTATTTGCAACACGCAAGTACATTTTAGGATCTTCTGGTTATCTCTTGTATATAAATTCTAATGACAAACTTGTTGAGACAATTACGACATTTGCTGTATATACCTAATAACACTAAGGAACCTGTAAAAATAGACAGTCTCTTATTGTATAATTATTCTTAAAACAACTGATGAATTCCCAGTTGTCGAGAGTAAAACATTCCTTCACATAAGGAATTGTGAATATACGTAATAATATTTCAAGGGGTGCGGCCAACATGCGACAATAGGCTAAAAATTCTTTGTAAAAGAATTTTCAGCCACCCCAGTATAATACGTATGTCAACCAGATGGTTTTCATCACGTAGCTGTTGAAACTTTTTAACATCTTCAACACAAGCAAGTAGAAAAAATTTTACCTGCTGGTGTTGAAAAGATGGTTGATTGCCTTATTCACTGTAATAACTGAAGGAAGCTATCGGCCAACTCTACAAAAAATCAAGGCCGATATATCGTATTTTTGTGTAAAAGGAGTGAACAAAGAGAAATGGAGATATCTCCTTTCTCACTCACTCTTACACAAAAAAGTCCGATACTGTAGAAATACAAAAATACCATTTTTTTTGTCAATATGACATCGGCAATGGTAAGGCTCAATGAAGACCAAAGAGTCGATTCAACTCTTTTGTTAAAAATTACTTTCATAAAGTAATTTTGCGGAAAAATTTCGGTGTGTATTCAGCCCAAAACCCTCGTACAACATTGGTAGTCACTGAAAGAGGATTGTACTAGTCGTCCATTTTTTGCAAAGTCAAGAAATCAAAACATACCTGGTAAGTACAAGTGTATTTAATATTTGTTGTGTTCCAAATATGAAAGTGTTGTCTAATTTTGTGTACTTAGCCAACATTAAAACCTGATGAAGGATGAATTTCATACAATATCGACTATGTCAATTAGTATGGGATAATCAACATAGCTGGTAATGGAATCCATCCATCATCATATTTTTTGTAGATGAAAATTTAATAGTTCATCAACAGGGAATTAATTAAGCATCGCGTTATAGAAAGTTTTGGCAATCTTGAGTACAAAGTTGCGTGAAAAACATCATATTTTTGTGATCCTAAATTTCAAAAATTAAATTTACAATTGATTTTTGGCAATTTTGTAATAAAAATTGTGTAACAAAACTATTTTCTCCACTGATATTTTGTAGATGTCGGTGTAGAAAAGTGTTTGCAATGACACAATTCCATTAGTTCAATTCAATTTACGAGTACTGAGACTAAGGGAAATGTCATTGCACCCCCGGGTCATACCCAAATTTTAATTTGACATGAACCAGAAAACACTTTACAAAAAGGATGGTTAGGTATTACGTCATAACAAGTTTCAGCAATCTTGAACACAAATTTGCACATGAGACACCAAAATTTTGTGACGTAATTTTCAACAATCTTGTGTTCAAAATTGTAAACAAAAATTAGGTTCCTCACTGGAATTTTTTAAATTTCTGTAAGGAAAAGTGTTCACATTGGCGCAATTTCGTTACTCTGTTTGTAATATTTGTATTCAATTTACAACTGTCGCAAATTAGAGAAACCTCATTGCGCACCGGGTCATGCCAAAATTTTAATTTGACTTGACCCGGACAACACTATCAAAAAATTACGATGTAAATTTGTTTCAAAATTGCGGATATAATTAACGGGTGAAGATCAAACACAGTCCTTTTAATAATTTTGTATGAACAAGCCGCAACTTTGGAAAACCTCATTGCACCCACGGGTCATGCCCAAATTTTCATGGACAAAATATTGTGGACACTTTAACAAAGAATAAAAATTTGAAAGTTAATCTTTTAAACATACAAAACTGTAAAGTTTGTGAGAATAAACGTAATACATTACAAAATTATTAACCCACCCACTTGATAATGATGTGATTTTGATAAAAAATTCAAAGTCAGAGTCAATAAACCACCATATGATCTTGCATACAAAATCGCATTGTGTTAAAAAACCCAATTGTATTTTGTTCCAGAGAGTGCCATGAATAATAATTTCTCAATACCTATTGTTAGTTTTTTTTTTTTTTTTTTGTATTTTCTTTGTGGGGTTTTGGCCACATGACCATAAAACCATTTTATCCAGGTTGTGGAAAATATATTTGATATCGGGGATTAGGAGATGGGTGGTGAACCAATGGCCAATGGTCCACCTTCATGAATGAAATTGCATACCGAAACACCAATGTAACATAAACTGAAAACCCCACCATTCTGGTTGTAGTGTGTCACACTGCTTGGCTATACTAAAGCCCTACAGATACGAGTCCAACAATACGCCATTTTGTATCCTACAACTCACGAATGAATTCATTGATGTTCATGTTTAATTTCTGAAATTTTGATAGTTTGAGATTGTTTTATTAATTTTATAGAGCATTTTCATTATTTCATTTGAAATTTACTTTCGCCCAAGGCTCAACAGATTTAAGGGTCAAAGAAACAAGCTTCTTATCATACTCAATCTTATAGGAACAAACTATACAATCAAAGTTATCGAATGCAATTGCAAGAGAACTATTGCCTGTAGAATGCTAAAATTTTGGTCAAACATTAACATATGTCTGCTGAAGACTCTGTGAAAATTTCACTGAAATTGGGCCATCCGTTCTTCAGATATAAAGGTACGCCTCCATGAGGCAAGTTTTCTAGCGGCTAGTTTGCTATATTTGCTAGAGAAATTATCACTCATATTTACATGTTACAATAATTTAGCGCTATTTTGCTAGCTGCAAGCAAAAACTAAAGGATAGAAAAAAAAGTGTATACACAATGATAGCATTTTCCACTGTGTTTTCATATACATTTATAAATTTCATGATATCATTCTTCTTTCTACTAGCACTAGCCAACTATCCATTAAGTTTAGATAGCTGGCTAGTGGCAAGTTTGTACTATCCCCTGAGTTTACATGAGGCAATAAATTTCTTGTAGGTTAGTGAAATTCTAGATGCAACTTTTGACTAGCAGTAGTGTTTACTTATATGAGAAAAATGACTTGCAGCTAGAAATTTTCAACTAGCCGCTAGAAAACTTGCCTCGCGGAGACGTATCTTAACTGAGGTTCTGAAAGGATTTTGTGAAATAAATTGTGGATACAAAATGGCGTATTGCCGTACTTGTATCTACAGGGCTGTAGCGCCTCTAGCTATTCTAGTCTCAAACTCACGACCTTTTGATTGAAAAGCCGAGAATCTCATTACTAAGACACGCAGATGGCAGAACTCGGTAGCAACATTTTTTTTAGAAAAAACAAATA
Source organism: Ericerus pela (assembly GCA_011428145.1). Taxonomy (NCBI): domain Eukaryota; kingdom Metazoa; phylum Arthropoda; class Insecta; order Hemiptera; family Coccidae; genus Ericerus; species Ericerus pela. Next base: position 19,240 of record WOFM01001442.1, on the reverse strand, counting down.
ACCGAACGACAAACGAATGGTTTTCTAAGAATTAAAGTTTCTGAAAGTTTTATATCGAGAAAAGATTTTTAGGTTGATTGTTGTAAGATTATGAAAAATACATTATCCTCAGTAATTATATAACTTGCGAATGAAATAAAAATCAGTAATGAAACAGTTATGATTGGTGATGCAATATTATTAGACGGAACATTTCAAGAAAGGTGTGCCATTTTCGCTTTCAGATCTTTGTTATTTTGTTATTTTTCTTTTACAAGAGGTAAATATTTGAAAGTATCGTGTTTACATTAACGTGGCGTAATTTTATGCGAAATGTAAGAATGACACACTAAAAAGACTCATCTGAATATAGGTATTTGTTGATGCAGTGGTTGTCAGAAAGTTATGAGTGTGAGACAAGTTTCTAAAGTTTCTGCTTGAAAACAGCAACCAAATAAGTATATAGTAGGTGTATCGGTACACGTTTCCAAAATCAATGGTGGAGCATCACCAGCCTCCTTGCTCAAAAGATCCCTCTTAGTCCCACAGGGAAACATTGCTAAAGCAAAATCTCTAAGTTTATTCGAGAAATAATTCAAATTTTAAAAAATATGGAAATGAAAGAAAACATTACAAGATGGTTAGTGTAAACTTTACGAAAATAAAAAAATCTTAAAAACGAATGAATAGTCTAAATTTTGCGAGGCTAAATAGAAAATGTTTTTCTGCAACATGTGCACGAAATGTTCAATTTTTGAGGCATATTTTGCGTGATTAAAGGGGCCTATTCCAGAGCAGCTATCTTATTTCGTACGCATCTGTGTTAGTTTAGATACTATTTTCTACGCATTTTTTTTTTTATGCGTTTGTTTAGCATCAGATTATTAACTGTACGCCTTCTCTATTCGGAGAAATTATTATTACTTTTTTTGTACACCAAAACCTGATTCATGAATTAGCCAGCTCTTTATCAGCTATGGTATGAAATCTAGTTGGTAGAAGGGTTTCAATTTGCTCATCTATATTTGTTTTATGTTCTTTGTTTCTCTTTTAAATTGTTCAAAATTCATAAAATTCAGTTCCACAAAAATAATTTTCTCATAGAGGGAGTGGAAAAAGTTTTGTATTTCATTTTGCATATTTAGTACAAATAATTATTCACTTTTCTTTCATTCTCTCACTTTTTTTTTGCGGTTCTTCATGTTCTTTTTAGTTCTCTCAGTTCTACTCTTCTTTTTTTCACATTTTTACCTCCCCTTAGCATACCTTTCACTTGTTATAAAAAAGTATAGTGTCTAGCAAGTGCGGAAGGGTAATTTAAAGGTAATTTCTCTCGTAGAATTACTTATTATTCTTCAAAATACAATCCAGAGTGCGCTACTAAGATTAGTTGTAGCTATAATGATTACCTGATTCTGTCATCAAGGAAATCGCAAGTATCATAATAATGATACTGATTCTAATTCTATTCACAGGTGATTGTTTCCCGTAGCAGTTATCAATCAGATCGTATATATGGCTTAAACTGAATGGATTTACACTTTCACTATTCATATCAGCCTGAAATTACACAATACCATTACAATTTGCACTGTTTTATCCAATTTCTTGGGATGGATGCGTTACAATCACCATAGGTATAGTTTTTATTTTCGAGTGAAGTCCATCTTATAATTTTTTTTGCGGGGGCCATGCAGAAAGGAACGCGAATAATGCAGCCACAGCAAATGTAATGTTGTAACCATAATTATTGAGTTTTGGAGCTAGCTGAATACCACCCAGTAGGCCTAATATAAAAACTCCTTGTAAGATTCCTAGCCTATAATCATTGCAAACATATTTGAAACTGGAAGTTAGGTAATGTAAAAGCATACAATCCCGGGCAGCTAAAACGGATCCTACTATACCTGAAACTGCGTTTCTCAGTGGGTGTAATATCACAAATATAACAATATGAACACAAATACATTAACGTTCCTCCACCACAAACTGCATATGGTATGCTGAACATGATGAAATACATGGGTTGCAAGGTGGGAATATTTGATGCCCACGTCCATAATGTACAACGAATGAAATTTCCTGTAACATTTGCAAAAAATCAGTTGGTATTAAACCTGGAGAGACAGTATATTAATTTCATTTATAAAAATTAAAGTATGATTTGAAACCCCCACAAAAGAGGAAAAATGCATGACAGAATAAGTGGTTCAACCAATAATGTAATGTTTTAAGTACTTTTCACAATAAAAATCAATTCCGACAAAAACCAAAATTGAACGACAAAAAAATTAACTGAATGGGAAAAAATAATATATGTGGGGACTTACTGGTATGAGGAATAGGGGCTCGGACCCCTCAATGACAGTTGCCGCCCCAAAGGGCAGGCAAATATTCGTCCTTGTGACGTTAAACACACAAAATACGTTTGATCGTAATTACCTGCAAGTACGTGCAGGTAATGTACAAGTACCAAATTGTAACACAATAAGATGATGTCACAATCCGTACACGAACCAGCCAACCATCTCTTATCTCGAGGCCACTCTCACCAACGTACATATTTTCTTACGTACGTGTGTTTGTGTGAATGTGAATAAGCCGTATATAAACCGCCCAAACCGGCTCTAAAATTGCCATTGTTTGGTCTGGTTCTGGCTTACCCATACTTATGTATGAAGTGGCTGAAAACGCTTAAATTCTGTTGAATTTACCTTCTGGTGAGAATATCTCTCACAACAAGGTATTCCACAATATATGTATATATATATATATATATATATATTGTACAGTCGAAAAAAAAATTTTGTAACAATTTTAACATATGGACTAAATTAAGATGAATGAACAGTGAAATACAATAATAAAAATAATTCACCAAATGTAACCTTACAACTTTGTCACTAAAAATATTAATCAAAAAATTTCATTATACAAGTAAGTCTCTCTTAGACTACACCTACATAATCAACAACAAGCACAACAGCTACTTCAAAGCAGTGTAAACAAATGAAGATTCCAATAAAACTCCGTGACAAAATGCTGTTAGCAGCAAATTTTGCTGCAGGCATATAAAAACAAGTACTTTTCAGAGAAGGACTATTTTTTGTATTTTTATCATTAGGGATTATTTCAGTGAAAATTGCTAAAAATTTATTTTTCGTCACAGCAAGTGCTATTTACTGCTGGTGTTTACTGTTGATTATATGTATATAGAGGGGTAGCCTTAGCCTTAGCTGGTCTACCTCATTAAGTTTCTCTTCCAACGGAACTATAATCTTGCCTCTAGTGGTTTATCAACTAAATATTATCTAATTTTCATGCTGAAAATATTTTTATAATTTAAACGTTTTAAGACAAAAAGAACACATACATATTTCAGCTGGTCTAAATCTTAATAATTATTAATAATTATAATAATACCAACTTTTATTGGGTACATGTTATCTTTTTGTACTATAAACAGAATTAAAAAATTTGTATGGGTGAAAAATTGAATGACGAGGTGTTATATTTTGCTGTTAGTTTCAAATAATTTAATTTTCGTTCATATAGATTAACGTATGGTATCCAAGTTGGTGTGAATTTTTATTTAAACATTAGTGAATTCACATTTTTTATAGTCTGTCATTTAAATACATTTATCTGTCGGGCCACTGAATGTTTCCCTAAAAATTATAGATGCACAGCTTTTGCTTTCGGCCTTGTAAATCACATAATTTTCGATTCCCGAGTATTTGACACAGACTTTTAATGTAGCTTATCAAGCTTATGGTTAAGCACTTTAATCAACCTTAATTTGCCTCTAACTTCCACCTACGCCATGAATGCTTTAGGATTAAATTATGTCTAAGTAGTACACAGACACATTCTACAATATTTTTGATCTTCCCTCACTGATGGTGAAGTATTAAAAAAGTACAAAATATACAAACCTGTGCGCAGTGTACTACACAACAGGTCGGTTATTAGAAAAATGTAAAAAAATATTAAGTTACAAAATTAGGTTAGTTGTGTTTGCTAAATTTAAAGCGGCAAAACACAAAATCATTTTTACCAATAATTATGAATTATTTTAATTACATTAAGTAAATTATTTGAATAATTGAAAAGAATTTCTACCTGGATTATTAAATTTAAATCAATAAATGTGACAAAAAAATGAATTTACCACAAATTACATTGTATTCCCAGTACAGTTAATGGAGTATGCCTGTACTTGTCTTAAAATTCTCTAGTTAGGCTACAGCTCTTTACTACCAGGTATTTGCATGAGGATGTAGGTAAGAGATGAACCATCATTTTGTGTTATATATAATTATATATCCATATAATAAAATTCAATTCCAATTTTTGTTTGCAACATTCACATGTTAATTTTGAAAAAAACTGCTCTTCTCTCACTTCACGATTTCTCAGCTACTATTAAAATTACGAAGCTGGGGTTTGTTCCAATAAAATGAGGAGAAAATTTTCTTGAATTCTCTAACAAAATTTATTATTTTATCGCCATTAGTTTTTCAAAAATTGGGTATAAAAAAAATGCAAATTAATGAGAAATTTGCAGTTTTTTAATTTGTTATTTATTTCAAAAAATAATTATGGTAGAAAAAATTGCTGATGACGACCCCTCTATTGTTCAACAACAAATTCATTTCCACCATCAGTTTTCACTTAAAATTAATTAATCATGAGATAAGGCGAGAGAAAATACAAGAACAAAACTTGGCAATCTGTGTATTACTCTTCGACCATATACTAGATAGACTGGCTATGTCAATGGAAATTGAAGCACACATAAATGACTTCACAATGTGGCAAATGTATGTTAAATCCCTTAAGGATATTTTGAAGAAAAAAAAACAAAAAAGTTTATTTTTTCTTCTAAAATTAATTTTTTAATAGAAAAAAAATGATTATATACATAATTTTTCAAAAAAAAACAAAAAAACAACTCCAATCTGGCTATAATCAACTTCAAAAACTTAGAAATAACAGCAGTATAACCAGGGTAAAACAACTTTTTGCTGCAATGTGACATCACACTCCGTATTTATCAGTGCTTCAATGGGAAGCATTCTGAAGCATTGTATAGGGCCAGTCTATCTAGTATATGGTTGAAGGTATTACTACCTATATCAGTATGTAAGGGCTTTCTGCATAATATTTTGCCACCTATTGGACATTGAATGTAACATGCATATATATATGATTTTGGTCATCCAGGATTTGTAACTGGAGCAGGTAAAGAGGGGGCATAGCGCCCTCCTTCCATGTTAGTACAGTAATAATCTTTGGGGATGTATATATATGATGGGAACAATGTAATAGTGGTTTTGGTGTCGCACCTATGGATAGCGCTACCAACACCCACTGCCATTAATAATATTGCTTACTAGAGACGATTTGTAACTTTCATCATCCGTTTGTAAAGCCACCTTTCAACCAAGTAATGTGTTATGCTTTCTAAAAATCTGTTTGGAAGAAAAAATCACTACGTGCATTTGTCTATGTACACTAGAGTACATATTACCCCCTTTTGGAGAATCTGATTATTCTGATTGGTCGATGTCGATTGATGTGGGGTAATTTGTACGCCAGTGTATAGTGTTTAGTATAGATGTTAACGACAATTGATCCTACTGTAAAATAGCAACCTGTCATCTCCATCGCACAGACACAGACACAAACACACACACACACACACACACATATATATATATATATATATATATATATATCAAGGTAATAATGAACAATGTAAAATTCATGAAAACAGGAATAACACAAAATGGCGGCTGATCTCTTATCATTGTCATTCGCATACCTGATAGTAAAGAGCCTTGGTTAGGCTACTCTAAATTTTTTTTTACATGTTTCTTCTAATACCATCTTTATTTCGAATCTTTTACAATTAACTAAAGTGTTTTCTAGCATCATTGAAAATTTAAAAAAGCAATAATTGTTTTTTTTTTACCTAAGGTGGATGAAATTAGTAGTGGTCTACGGCCATATTTGTCACTCCAAGGCCCTAGGAAAAATGTCAGGAAAAATGGTATGGTAACTTCCACTATGGTACAAATCATTTGAAATTTGGTTGTAAATATTTCTATTTCATTTTGATTCACTGATGTTGAATTCAGCAAACAGTCTGACTGAGGTCGATTTAAAACTGCGCTACAATACTGTAATTCAATTACGTTCATCCAAATGGTGTCTAAAATAATATAAAAAAAATAAAAATAAAACACGGTTACACCAGTTGTGTTCGAAAGAAGCATTTTATTTAGGCCAATTCCACGCCATTTGACTCATTCAAGGCAATAATGGGACCTGAGGAAAAAAATCAATCCTGAGTTGTACTACGACTGACGCACGCCGTACTACGACTGACGCACGCCGTACTACGACTGACGCACGCCGTACTACGACTGACGCACGCCGTACGACGACTGACGCACGCCGTACTACGACTGACGCACGCCGTACTACGACTGACGCACGCCGTACTACGACTGACGCACGCCGTACTACGACCGACGCACGCCGTACTACGACCGACGCACGCCGTACTACGACTGAGGCACGCCGTACTACGACTGACGCACGCCGTACTACGACTGACGCACGCTGTACTACGACTGACGCACGCCGTACTACGACTGACGCACGCCGTACGACGACTGACGAATGCCGTACGACGACTGACGCACGCCTTTCGACGACTGACGCACGCCGTACGACGTCTGACGCACGCCGTACTACGACTGACGCACGCCGTACTACGACTGACGCACGCCATACTACGACTGACGCACGCCGTACTACGACTGACGCACGCCGTACGACGACTGACGCACGCCGTACTACGACTGACGCACGCCGTACTACGACTGACGCACGCCGTACTACGACTGACGCACGCCGTACTACGACTGACGCACGCCGTACTACGACCGACGCACGCCGTACTACGACTGAGGCACGCCGTACTACGACTGACGCACGCCGTACTACGACTGACGCACGCTGTACTACGACTGACGCACGCCGTACTACGACTGACGCACGCCGTACGACGACTGACGAATGCCGTACGACGACTGACGCACGCCTTTCGACGACTGACGCACGCCGTACGACGTCTGACGCACGCCGTACTACGACTGACGCACGCCGTACTACGACTGACGCACGCCATACTACGACTGACGCACGCCGTACTACGACTGACGCACGCCGTACGACGACTGACGCACGCCGTACTACGACTGACGCACGCCGTACTACCTGACGCACGCCGTACTAGACTGACGCACGCCGTACTACGACTGACGCACGCCGTACTACGACTGACGCACGCCGTACTACGACTGACGCACACCGTACTACGACTGACGCACGCCGTACTACGACTGACGCACGCCGTACTACGACTGACGCACGCCGTACAACGACTGACGCACGCCGTACGACGACTGACGCACGCCGTACGACGACTGACGCACGCCGTACTACGACTGACCCCGTTACGACTGACGCACGCCGTACTACGACTGACGCATGCCGTACTACGACTGACGCAGCCGTACTACGACTGACGCACGCCGTACTACGACTGACGCACGCCGTACTACAAACTGACGCACGCCGTACTACGACTGACGCACGCCGTACTACGACTGACGCCACGCCGTACTACGACTGACGCACGCCGTACTACGACAGACGCACGCCGTACTACGACTGACGCACGCCGTACTACGACTGACCCCGTACTACGACTGACGCACGCCGTACTACGACTGACGCACGCCGTACTACGACTGACGCACGCCGTACTACGACTGACGCACGCAGTACTACGACTGACGCACGCTGTACGACGACTGACGCACGCCGTACGACGACTGACGCACGCCGTACGACGACTGACGCACGCCGTACTACGACTGACGCAAGCCGTACTACGACTGACGCACGCCGTACGACGACTGACGCACGCCGTACTACGACTGACGCACGCCGTACTACGACTGACGCACGCCGTACTACGACTGACGCACGCCGTACGACGACTGACGCACGCCGTACTACGACTGACGCACGCCGTACTACGACTGACGGCACGCCGTACTACGACTGACGCACGCCGTACTACGACCGACGCACGCCGTACTACGACCGACGCACGCCGTACTACGACTGACGCACGCCGTACTACGACTGACGCACGCCGTACTACGACTGACGCACCTGTACTACGCTGACGCACGCCGTACGACGACTGACGCACGCCGTACTACGACTGACCCCGTACTACGACTGACGCACGCCGTACTACGACTGACGCATGCCGTACTACGACTGACGCACGCCGTACTACGACTGACGCACGCCGTACTACGACTGACGCACGCCGTACTACAACTGACGCACGCCGTACTACGACTGACGCACGCCGTACTACGACTGACGCACGCCGTACTACGACTGACGCACGCCGTACTACGACAGACGCACGCCGTACTACGACTGACGCACGCCGTACTACGACTGACGCACGCCGTACTACGACTGACCCCGTACTACGACTGACGCACGCCGTACTACGACTGACGCACGCCGTACTACGACTGACGCACGCCGTACTACGACTGACGCACGCAGTACTACGACTGACGCACGCTGTACGACGACTGACGCACGCCGTACGACGACTGACGCACGCCGTACGACGACTGACGCACGCCGTACTACGACTGACGCACGCCGTACTACGACTGACGCACGCCGTACTACGACTGACGCACGCCGTACTACGACTGACGCACGCCGTACTACGACTGACGCACGCCGTACTACGACAGACGCACGCCGTACTACGACTGACGCACGCCGTACTACGACTGACGCACGCCATACTACGACTGACGCATTCCGTACTTCGACTGACGCACGTCGTACTACGACTGACGCACGCCGTACGACGACTGACGTACGCCGTACTACGACTGACGCACGCCGTACGACGACTGACGCACGCCGTACTACGACTGACCCCGTACTACGACTGACGCACGCCGTACTACGACTGACGCACGCTGTACTACGACTGACGCACGCTGTACTACGACTGACGCACGCTGTACTACGACTGACGCTCGCCGTACTACGACTGACGCACGCCGTACTACGACTGACGCACGCCGTACTACGACTGACGCACGCCGTACTACGTTTGACGCACGCCGTACTACGACTGACCCCGTACTACGACTGACGCACGCCGTACTACGACTGACGCACGCCGTACTACGACTGACGCACGCCGTACTACGACTAACGCACGCCGTACTACGACTGACGCACGCCGTACTACGACTGACGCACGCCGTACTACGACTGACGCACGCCGTACTACGACTGACGCACGCCGTACTACGACTGACGCACGCCGTACTACGACTGACGCACGCCGTACTACGACTGACGCACGCCGTACGACGACTGACGCACGCCGTACTACGACTGACCCCGTACTACGACTGACGCACGCCGTACTACGACTGACGCACGCCGTACTACGACTGACGCACGCCGTACTACGACTGACGCACGCTGTACTACGACTGACGCTCGCCGTACTACGACTGACGCACGCCGTACTACGACTGACGCACGCCGTACTACGACTGACGCACGCCGTACTACGTTTGACGCACGCCGTACTACGACTGACCCCGTACTACGACTGACGCACGCCGTACTACGACTGACGCACGCCGTACTACGACTGACGCAACGCCGTACTACGACTGACGCACGCCCGTACTACGACTGACGCACGCCGTACTACGACTGACGCACGCCGTACTACGACTGACGCACGCCGTACTACGACTGACGCACGCCGTACTACGACTGACGCACGCCGTACTACGACTGACGCACGCCGTACAACGACTGACGCACGCCGTACTACGACTGACGCACGCCGTACTACGACTGACGCACGCCGTACTACGACTGACGCACGCCGTACTACGACTAACGCACGCCGTACTACGACTGACGCACGCCGTACTACGACTGACGCACGCCGTACTACGACTGACGCACGCCGTACTACGACTGACGACACGCCGTACTACGACTGACGCACGCCGTACTACGACTGACGCACGCCGTACTACGACTCACGCACGCCGTACGCGACTGACGCACGCCGTACTACGACTCGACACCGTACTACGACTGACGCACGCCGTACTACGACTGACGCACGCCGTACTACTACGACTGACGCACGCCGTACTACGACTGACGCACGCCGTACTACGTTTGACGCACGCCGTACTACGACTGACCCCGTACTACGACTGACGCACGCTGTTACTACGACTGACGCACGCCGTACTACGACTGACGCACGCCGTACTACGACTGACGCACGCCGTACTACGACTGACGCACGCCGTACTACGACTGACGCACGCCGTACTACGACTGACGCACGCCGTACTACGACTGACGCACGCCGTACTACGACTGACGCACGCCGTACTACGACTGACCCCGTACTACGACTGACCCCGTACTACGACGATACATCTTTATATTATTGGTTGCTGTCAGCAGAGAAGGATCAAAGATTTGGTCTTAGGGGAAAAAGTTTTTTTTTTTTTTTTTTCCATAAATATGGTGGTATTATGTTATACTAAGCTGAAATGAGATTTTTTGTATGAGAGGGAGAGGGGTAACCCAGTTCGAATTCTTTGGAAAAAACCTGGTGAAACTTTCTATGGCAATCCTATTTTTATGTGGATATCTCCATCTCTGATGAGTATAGATATATAATGAAGAATCAAATCACCTGATATAGTGGTTAGGAGCTTGGCCATAAAATCGAAACTTCAAAAGGTTTCACATTCGGGATCAGATTTGGTATGTGATCACGTCAGGTCCAAAATAGCGATGTGTTCGGTTTGTTTCAATTTTCGCTCACATATGTGATTAAAAAATTAATGCCAATGGGGAGAACATTGGCAACCGGTTTTTGATTATTCCTTTCCTCTTCCTCATCGACATCTAATTAAATAATCTGCGTGACTATATTCTTTCTATTGTTTTTTTCTTAATATCGTTTCTCTAATAAAACAAAATATACAAAAAATCATGCCATGTCGCACCGTGTACACGCTGCTGTAGCAGCTTTCCATGCACAACTTTTCCAAATTTTTTTGCAATTTTTATTTTATCAACATTTAAACTTCACAAATGACTGAATTTTTGGATTTCAAATTTTCACAAAATTCGCAATTATTTCGATTTTATATTTTCTCATACATGACGACAACTGTACCTACTATGCGTATTACAGATATTAGTTTTTTTTTTTCATACATCCTGTCATCGCTGGAGTCCGTTGCCATCTGTTGGGTATTGCAAAAATACATACATCACACCACGGTACCATTTCATTTTTTGTTTTTTAAATAATTTTCTGCTTTTTTATTACTCTGCCAAACGTTTATTTTTCTACAACACTGCTCCCTTATTAATTTATGATGTGATAAGTAGTAACCAAATTTGGACCTATGAACTTAATTGTTATTTGGTGTTTTGAGTTTTGTTGGGTTCGTTGTCCCTTATGGTGTTTCCACAGTTATTCTGTCTCGTCTTTTCGTTCATTCTTTGAAGTGTGCGTCTTGTCTCTCTCTTTCATCTATCACTAGTTGGCTAGTTGATTGCCTTAAATTTTCATTTTTTTTGGTTTTTGTTTTTATCTTAACGATTTTCCCCGAAAAACTATCTAAATTTATTTCTTACAAAAATATATTCAGACACCACATACCGATACCTAAATTCGAATTTAAAAATTCAATTAATCTTAAATTTTCTCCTGTAACTCTCCTATGTACACCTCAGTCCTCAAAACCATGACTGTGGAGTAGACAGCAGTTGAATATTGTGGAATACCTTGTCGTGAGAGATATTCTCACCAGAAGGAAATTCTACAGAATTTAAGCGTGTTCAGCCACTTCATACGAAAGTATGGGCAAGCCAAAACCAAAACCGAACACTGGCGATTTTAGAGCCGGTTCTGTGAGTTTTTATACAGGTTTTGGCGGGGTGCACACAAACACACGTACGTAGTAAAATACGTACGTTGTTTAAGTACGGCCAGGTCGCATCATCCCCTACTATCGTAGGTGGCGGCTGGCCGGTTCGTGTACGAATCGTGACAGTGATTGATGGATGACGTCACGATTCGTACTCGTATATTATCTTGTACGTATACGTCGATAATTACGATCGAACGTAATATTGTGTGTTGGTTTAACGTCGCAAGGACGATAAGTTGCCTGCCCTATGGGGCGGCGACTGTCGTCGGGGGTCCGAGCCCCTACACCTCATACCGATGAGTCCCCACAGCTACTCCCCCCCAGTTTTTGCGCCACAAAAACGACCTAAAATGCGCAAGGCCTGGGGGACGTGCGGGTCTACTTCCGTTTTTGGTCGGCCTCCCATTTGGCCAGAGCACTTCCCACCGCGGCTCCAACGCACTCGTATGACTCTCTACGGGCGTTTGCTCGGGCCAGGTAGTTGCTCCGGCTAGTCTCACCCCTGTGCCTCGACTTCGCGTGTTTAGCGTGGGCGTAAGGGTGGTGACGGGAGTGAGGGGGCAGCGGACGCTTGAACTCTGGCTTTCTGTGCATCGGGGAGTTTGTATTCCCCGATGTCCATGCAAGCCATCCTTGCCCGTTCGTTCGCGGCCCTCTCGGCCGTGAACAGGAAGCCCATCGCTTCCTTCTTCTCTCGGGTTTCGGCTCCGGCTTCGGGGGTTCCGGAGTTGGAGTCGTCTCCTCCGGAGATCGAGGTGGAGAGATGACTGGCGGCAACGGAAGTGGTCATCTCCGCCAGTACATCGGCAACCGGAGGAGCTGTGTCCATCAACAGCTCCTCCTCTATCCTATCCAGCTCCGTTTCGTTTTCGTCATCTGCTGAGTTTTGACTTCTCAGCGGATGTCTTAGCGAAGTGGAAGCTGGCGGACATCGGGATAGGTATACGTGACATGATTAGAATGGGTTATTAGTTAGGAGAAGGCACCAAAAATAAAGCTCAAGAGACGACCAAGTAAATCAGAAGTTCGAGAACTGCTGTTTTTACCTCATTTTTCGATTTACCTTTTACAGTTATTTTTCTTTATTTTCGGATCTTCTTATCTACACGTAGAGGGGATAGCGCTTAAAATTCTCGGCCGTATATAAGTTTTCCGGTTAAGATCTGATCGGTTTAAGCAGAGTTATGCCTGAAATAAACTCAGTGAATATTATTTTTCGAATTCTAAGTACAAAGGAATCTCCGTTTGTGACGTCACGTCGTAGAGATTATCTTTGCGGTTAACGGTACTCGCACGTTGCAATGTTTGTTTCCGTATTGCACGTGGATTTTGTTTATTCCTGTCTTCTTCTTTTTGTTGGCATTCCTCGTTGCTTATCTCCGGAGTTTCTTTGTCTCGCGGGAGTTCCGATATTCCCCGTATGTTTTTAGCGGGTTTCGATTTTTTAGTACGGATATTACTTTTCGGGAGTAAATTTTTATTTTCGTCGCTATTAACCTCTCGGACGTGCGAGAAGGATGTGAATTTTTGCATTTTTTTGTGCCTGGAGGTCTACCTCTTTTACGTGGTTGTAAGGGGGCCTCAGGATCAAATGTTTTGGTGATCACATCGTCCGAAAATCTCACTGTTTTCTTGAGTTTTTCTTTATGTGAGGTGTTTTTTTCTCACTTTTTTCGACGAATTCTTCCGTTTTGTTCGGAATTCGTCTGTGTATTTTCGGGGTTCTCCTTTTGTACCCTTCTAATTCTTTTATCGTCACTTACCAAGTACGCAGGCTTCAATCTGTCGATTGAAAATTGTTCTTGGTTCGCCTGCGATGAGTATCACAAAGTTTTTCTCATCTCGTGATACTACTTTATAAGGACCGGCGTATGTTTCTCCAGCGCAGATCTCATTTTTTCGTCTCTAACAAATACGTGTGACGTATTGGCCAAGTGTTTTCGAGACGTAAATCTTGGGCTGGCCATGACGAGCTGCCTGATTTAGGAAGTTGTTGGCATCATTCTTATATTTTGTACCATTATCTCGGGGCTAACTTCTTTCGATTTTGTGAAGAGAAGTCCCCTGGAAGGCGTAGCTCTTCGCCGAACGCTAATTGCGCTGCAGAGTGACCTGTATCAGTTTGTAGGGCGGATCGAAGGCCTAAGAGGATGGTAGGGAGTACTTCTACCCATCTCTTTGTATCATATGACATGATGGAGGCTTTGAGAGCTCTATGCCATCTCTCTATTTTGCCATTGGCTTGAGGATGGTAAGCTGTGGTATGACTGTGTTGAACACCAAGCTTATTTGCCAGCTCTTTAAAGAGCGAGCTCTCGAATTGGCGACCTTGGTCTGTGACTATGACTTCTGGTACGCCATACCTCGCAATCCAGGTATCGTATAACCTTGCAGCTACTGTTGGAGCTGACATCTCGTGAAGAGGGATTGCTTCCGGCCATCGTGTTGCCCTGTCTATTATCGTCAACAGGTATCTGTGTCCTTGGGATGGTGGCAATGGGCCTACCAGATCCATATGAACCGTTTTTAAACCGCTGTGTTTGCTTGAATGATTTGAGGGGCGAGCGAGGTGTGTCTTCCTACTTGGATTCTTGACAGTTCAGGCAACTGCGAGCCCATTTGTTGCAGTCAGACTTCATTCGTGGCCATACAAATCTTCTGAAATTAGTTTAGCACTACATTTTGGCCCAGCATGTGACAGGTTATGTACACTGTTGAAAGCCAACCTGCGATATTTACGGTAGAAATGGCCTATTCTTACCTGTACTGATGTCACATGTTAATAAAACATCAGTACCGGGAATTTTTCGCTGTCTCAATTTGAGGGTAGTATCATCGTTCGATAACAGCCCCTGCAATTCTGCATCCTTAAGCTGTGCTTTAGCTATTTCAGCATAAGGCAATTGGACAGGAACCGAGATAGCTTCGATTCTACTCAAGGCATCAGCTGGAGTGTTAAGTTCTCCACTTATATACTGAATGTCTGTAGTCAGTTGGCCAATATAGTCCAACTGTCGTGCTCTTCTCGGAGATGCCGGTTCTGCTTTTTGTGTGAAGGCATATGTTAGGGGTTTATGGTCAGTATACACAGAAAAACATCTACCCTCTAACTGGTGCCTGAAATGCTTCAACGCAGCAAAAATTCCGAGCAATTCCCTATCGTATGTGCTGTAATTCTTTTCTGTTTTTGAGAGCTTCCTCGAGAAGAAAGCTAGCGGTAATTTGATGTTGTTAGTGTCCAGTTGGTACAATGTTGCACCAATAGCAAAGTCTGATGCATCGGTACTTACGCATAACGGCAGACTTTCGTCTGGATGAGCCAACAGAGTTGCATTTGCCAGTGTTTCTTTGATATTTTCAAAGGCCTGTTCGGCTTCTTCGTTCCATTCGAGTGGAGTTTTATCTTTCTTTTTACTTGTCTTTATTAGTGCAAACAGCTTACTTTGTTCGGCTGCTGCATTCTTCATGCAACGTCTGTAGAAATTCACCATCCCCAAGAAACGCCTAAGTTCTGCGACATTTGAGGGCTTCGGGAAGTTCAATATTGGCTCTACCTTGGTCTTCAAGGGGGAAATGCCTTCGGTCGAGACTTTGTAGCCGAGGAAGTCAATTTCGGTCTGTGCATATAAGCTTTTGCCTACGTTGATAGTGAGTCCGGCTGCGTGTATACGCTGTACCACGGCTCTCACATTCTCCTCGTGCTGATGCTCACCGCCTTCTGAGCAAATGCAGATATCATCCAGGTATGCATATGCAAACGGCAATTCCCTAAACAGTCCATTGATAAATCGTTGGAAAGTTTGTGCTGAGTTGCGTAGTCCAAACGGCATTCGAAGGTATTCGAATAATCCAAAGGGGGTTATAACCGCTGTCTTTGGAACGTCCTGGTCGGCCATAGGAATTTGGTGGAATGCCCAGTTGATGTCTATTTTTGTGAACATCGTTTTACCCTTCATATTGCGTTGAAGTCCATTATATTGGGGACTGGGTAGCGATCAGGAACTGTTATGGCGTTTAAGGCCCTGTAGTCGCCGACAATTCGCCACTCTCCACTTGCTTTCTTTGTCATGTGGATAGGAGAGCTCCATGAGCTTTTTGAGGGGCGACATACGCCCTCCTCAACGATGCGATTGAAGTACTCTCG
This sequence comes from Ericerus pela, assembly GCA_011428145.1. NCBI lineage: Eukaryota > Metazoa > Arthropoda > Insecta > Hemiptera > Coccidae > Ericerus > Ericerus pela. The sequence continues at coordinate 2,989 of WOFM01001442.1, read as the reverse complement.
TGCCGCTTTGAGTTTGTCGGGTAATAACCGTCGTGCTCTAGCATGGCAAGGCTGTCCTTTGGTTTCTATGTAGTGAACCGTGTCGTGTTTGTACGTAGGATGCCTGCGAATTGAGGGTTGAGTGACTCCAGGATAGTCTGACAGGATCCGTAAGAGTTGTCCGTCGACTTTAGTACAGCTGGATATGTTTGTGTCCAGTCTGTATGCTAGCGTTTTGCCTTCCACACTTTTATTTTCACTATTGATCAGTTTACCGTGTTTGAGGTCGATGATCAGGCCATAGTGTGCAAGAAAATCTGCACCCAGGATCGGGTTTGGAACGTCTGCAACCGTGAAGGACCACGTCATATTTTTGCTGAGTCCGATGTCTACTTTGCTTGTCTCAAGTCCGTATGCTGGAAGGTTTTGACCATTCACAGTACGGAGATAGTATTTCGGAGGAAGTACTTTTTGGGTTTATTTACTGGCAATATGCTCAGGTCTGCTCCCGAGTCAATTAAGTAACGTCTCCTGTTTGTCCTGTCCTTGATGAACAGGCGGCGTGAGTATTTTTCCGAGGGGTCTTCGGCCGCACAGATGGCCCCTCGTTCTAGTTTGACGCTTCCTTGTTAAAGGTTTTACCCCACCATCTGCACCTGTTGTTACATTTGGTGGCCTCAGCGCCAAACCTATTATGAAAAAGCAACTCTTATCATCCCAATTTCGAGACTGGGTTTTGGGAGATGATGTTCTAGGGGGAGTTGAACTCTGACCCCTGTTTCCGGAACTAGATCTGCGGTCTCTTGACCGGGACTGACGTCCTCTGCTGCTATTATTATTGTTGTTGCCTGCTTTTCGATCTTTGTCGCCAGCTGCTATTGGGTTTCGTCGAGCTTTGGCTTTTGTTCCTCTTTACTTCTTCGGTCAACTGAGCTATTTGTGCTCGAAGTTGAGCGAGTTCCCCAGTCTCTGCAGATACTGCGCTGACCACCGGCTTTGACCTTGTGTATTCGAGCGCATTGTCTGCGGATTTCGCAAGGAAGTCCAGATCCGCGGATGTATTGATTACCGTGGAACCAACGGCGGCTAGGCACTGCACAACACTTTGTGGTAGTTGCTTAGAACTGATTGCCTATGACAGAAGGGGCTACGATATTGTCCGCCTTCTGTCGTAACTTCGCCATGAAGATTGAGGGTTTGTCGTCCCCCATCTTCATACCACCCACATCGTCTATTATTTCATTTTTCGTTTTCCAAATACTTTTTTAATTTTCTTGACGAACCAGGCATACTTGTCCTCTTCTGTCGAAGGGCATTCCATAACGTCCGGAATGTGGCGGATTATCTGTGGGGGCATGCCTCCACAGATATGTGTATACCGCTGGTTCAGAGTTATGTTCTCTGTTCTGAACCTGCCTTCTAATAGAGTCAACCATAATTCTACCTCATTCGGTAGAAATTCCGGGATGTCTATCCTTCGTCTATAGAGATTAGGGTTCTGTCCTGGTTGCATTTGTAAAAGTTGCAAGATTTGGGCCAGGACTTCGGGTGTCAGCTGTGGCTGACTACTGCCTCCCTGTGATGGTTGCGGGTTTTCAGTTGGTGGTGGAACCATTGCTGTGTCTTTTTGTTGACAAGCGTATTCCACAGTACTTCTGTCTTCCTTACTGGTCGAAAACACTGGCTCCTGTGTTTGTAGGACAGGTGTTTTCGGGTCGGAACTTTGGCTTAAAGTCCGACCACTTCTCAACGTTTTAACTCTGCAAGATCTTCTTTATTTATTGCAGTTCCCAGTCGTGCTAATTCTGGGTGTTGAGGGCCTTCTTCTATGTTTGCTAAATTCAAGAGTGTCGAGTCGAAGTCGGGGGAGTTGGGGGATGAGTCCAACCTTCTTCCTCCAGGTCTACTGTCTGTTTCTCTTGTTTGTATATTTTAAGGAGGGGTATAAATTCCCACTTCAGCAGACTCTTACTTCGACGACCAAAGGTGTCTTAGTCTGGGTAAAAAAATATTTTTAATTTGCCGAGCAAGCGAGAATCTCGCCAGCGCTACTGCGCCAAGTTGAATTAGCGCCGAAGCGCCTAAGACTCCTCACGACGTGGCCGAAATCACGTCGGGGTCACCACTGTGGAATACCTTGTCGTGAGAGATATTCTCACCAGAAGGAAATTCTACAGAATTTAAGCGTGTTCAGCCACTTCATACGAAAGTATGGGCAAGCCAAAACCAAACCGAACACTGGCGATTTTAGAGCCGGTTCTGTGAGTTTTTATACCGGTTTTGGCTGGTGCACACAAACACACGTACGTAGTAAAATACGTACGTTGTTTAAGTACGGCCAGGTCGCATCATCCCCTACTATCGTAGGTGGCGGCTGGCCGGTTCGTGTACGAATCGTGACAGATTGATGGATGACGTCACGATTCGTACTCGTATATTATCTGTACGTATACGTCGATAATTACGATCGAACGTAATTTTGTGTTGGTTTAACGTCGCAAGGACGATAAGTTGCCTGCCCTATGGGGCGGCGACTGTCGTCGGGGGTCCGAGCCCCTACACCTCATACCGATGAGTCCCCACAAATATTATTATTAATCAAATAATTATTACACAATAAGTTTACCGAATAAAGCTCCAGTAAAAAATATGAGAAATACAACAGGTTCTAAGTGGTATCCTCCTTTCTTTGGCCCTGGTATCAAAGTCTGGGTGTCTTCTATTTGATTATTTAAGTAAGTTTCATTCTCTGAATCCTGAAAAAACAACAAAAAAAAATCCTGAAGTGCCTAATGTAAATATAGGCTGCAGCTAAACTATATAAGATACTGGTTCTGCCAATTTTTACGATATGTGATAAAAACGGTAGGTAAATATAACTAATTATTGTGACTTCATAAGTCATGTAAGCAGTCGGAGGGGCAACAAGAAATGTGCCAATTTTTTGGCACTCTGAATTAGAGATTATAAGTAGTTTCCAGTTCACTTCGAAAAAAAAAATTTTTTTCTT